>LOEQ01010430.1:20771-35423 GCA_001685075.1 Bramus lutescens | reverse complement strand
TCTCTCTCTCTCTCTCTCTCTCTCTCTCTCTCTCTCTCTCTCTGCCAGAAAGACTTTTTATTTATATATCATATTGACTACATAAGTCAGTTGGCAAGCATCAGAGCCCTAGCTCTTTTTTACTTCCCCATTAAATGTCCAGGGTAAAAAGCAAAGTACAAAGCAGATAGTCTTATCTGAAACAGCATCTTTAGACAGCATCTGTCAAATCAGGAAGTTACAAGTTTCTCAGGGTCTTTCAAAGTATAGGACTTTCTACTTTTATAGCTTGTGTCTATGCTGGCAGTTCATATGGTTAAAATATTAGACAGCCTCAAATTATTTTTACCTTAACCAAGTTACATACAGAATCATTCGTTGTTTTCTAAAATGCAAGCTTTACAAAATATCTCATTATAAGCATTTTACTTGCCGATTACAACATTTTTCTGTTCCTTGGTTTTATCCTAGGGGCCTATTATTTTCATATGCTACCATAAAGTAAGATCTTTGCATCTCATTCTTTTTCCATCAACCCATACCATTCTTATTCCCTCCATATAGGCTCCAGTAAAGGGTAATAGATATACTTGTGACATCTTGTATCCAGAGCTGTGATGTGGGCTTCCCCTCTGTGTGCTGTGAATGCCATTGGTTATTAAATAAACTGTCTTGGCCTCTGATAAGGTAAAAGAACAGAGCTAGGTGGGGGAAACTAAATTGAATACTGGGAGAAAGGAAGCAAAGTCAGGAGAAGCCATGTAGCCCTGTTGGAGACAGACAAATGAAACTATAACCAGTAAGCCACAGCTTTGTGGAAATACACAGGTTAATTGAAATGGGTTAAGTTAATATGTAAGAGTTAGCTGGTAAGAAACTAGAGCTAATGGGCCAAGCAGTGATTTAATTGATATAGTTTCTGTGTGGTTATTTTGGGGCTAAGCAGCCAGAAACCAACAAGCAGCCTCCCTACAACAAAATGGCACCCAACATGAGGCTCCAAATGAAGACCGATGCTAAAAAGAAATCCCATACTAGCTCAGAATTGAGTATAATAAAGGGTTATTTATTTAGGGGCAGACTCACAGATCACATTCCTCTACTCGAACGGGGAACAGAAACCAAATCCCACTGCCGGAAGAGAGGACAAACATGTGCTTTACATCTGCATATATAGTATAAGAGGCCACACCCAAGTGGGCAGGTAGCTTAAATGCTACTGGCTGTAGGAATTCCTACAGCAGAGCTGAGCAAGAAATCTCTGAGAATCTACCCTACTAGTATCACAATCTTTGTATTTGTATAACTTCATGTATGTGTGTGTGTGTGTGTGTGATGCTCACATATGCATGCACATGCCAGAAGTCAAACTCAAACATCATTTATAAAACAGGTTCTTCATTGGCCTGGAGTTTGTCAACTTACTTAGTCTAACCGGCCAGCACACACTGGGAATCTGCCTGCTTCTGCATTACCTGAACTCTGGTAACAAGTGCACACCAAGTTGCTTTGCTTTTATTTTGTCTGTTTATTAAATTTTCATAGAATATATTTTGATCATATTCCTTCTCCTCTCCAAAGTCCTCTCATACCTCCACCCAACATCATGCTTTCTCATAATATAAAAAAAAATCAACAAGAACAGTACACAAGAAACCATGGATTCTCTTTTATGTTGGCCAACTACTCTTGAGCATGAAGTTTGCGCATAAATGTGGTTGTTATCACCAGTGTCAGTTTACCAAAGAAAATTGAATTTTGTTCTCCTAGCAGCTATCAATTTAAAATAGTTGGATTTTCTGTTAAACATGAGTACTGGAGATGGGATTTTGGTCCTTGGATTTGAATAGCAAGCACATTATTAACTGAGCTGTCTTGCCAGTCTCAAATACTTTTAATGAACCTTTGCCCAACTTACACTTTAATGCATATTTATTGATGTTTGTTTGCCATATATAGTGTATAGGTATTGTTTTTGCAAAGAGTGCTAGGAATCAAGAAAAGATTCTCTAATTTTTTGCTCTGATAAAAATTGTATATATTTCTCTTTGTTCTTCTTACTTTACACATATTTTTAAAAATCAACCTTTGCTAAAATCCTTAGTATTTTCCTGAGTCTCAAACTCATTTTGGACAAGAGCATTCTTGACACTATTTTAATTATATATTCTTATATCCTTGTATCTTTTGTTCTCATGCCCTTATTTAGGTACATGTCCTTCACAAGCTGAAACTAAATGGAGACACACAGGTTCCTATCATTAACAAATCTCCAATTTAAAGTGTCTTAGGGTACGAAAACCTACCTACTGCACTTTAAAGAACTGTTATCCTAAAGCATAGGGTTTTTGCTTTATAATATGTATATTAACCTCAAGATAAAATAATTTCTTTCTCAAAAGCTTGCTGTCACCTATAATCCAAAATTTCTCTGCATTTTAGTTGCTTCACTATATTTCATTTTCCCTACCTTCTGGGATGTGCAGTCTCCAAGAAGAAAAGTTGAGTTTGCTACATATTTGTGTTTAGGTAAATAATACAACTAATATGTGACCACAGAATTATAATTACTTCTGTTCACTGTACTTTTCTCTTATGGCATTTCTCTGTTGGTATTGAAAGTTAACAGGCATATTTTTATTCATCTGGACAAATGGCTCATTGTAGATGTTCTAATTCACTAGATATAAGGTATGTGCCCTTGTATATATTATTCATCAGCACCATGTTCCTGGCTTATCATCTGTACAATAAGGACGATAGTAAAACCTATTGTATGAGGTTCATGAGGGCATTGTGATAATTAAGTAAATTAAATTTTCAATATTCTTAGAGCAGCCATGAATCCAGGAAGTATTTGATAAATAGTAGTAATAATAGCATCAATAATAATAACACAAGGACAAATTCTCCTTCTTATTCCTTTTCAATTTCTTCATCCAATTAAAAATGTTTCCCTCCTTATGCTCATGATCTCCCCAAAGTAAACACATACGTTATTGTACTGCCTTTCCTGGCATGCTTTTGCATAAAATATATGCTAGCATCACTGTATTCCAATCCTTAGAGCCATACTCCTTTTTTGCATTTTTATGACACAAACCTATGAAACCTAGTGAGAATAACTACCTTGTCATCAATCTCCAGAACAGTTTAGGATTACTACCTGTCTTCTGTCATTCAGAGAAATAATGCCCTAACTAGTCACTACACTCTGATTTGTATCGTACCATGAACTTTTCCTTTCTTGGCTATCAATCCTTTTACTTCCTCTTCTACCCATCTATTCGTAGTGACAGTAATATATTTATAGATGACCTATATTTTTCAACCAAAGAATGGGCACATTACCAAAACCAAAGAGACTTAATGATGTATTTAAGCATATGTGATTCAACATCCACAACTAAGACACTTATGTTGTCACAGACCTAGATATATTACTAAACTCTATAGCCTCAATTTCTCTAAGTGATATATGGAGAAATTACAGGCCTTAACTTGTAGGTTTGTCTCAAGACCCAAATGAAAATATATATGTAAAATATCTGCTCAGACCCAAGGACATAGAAAGTATCAAATAAATACTATCATTTTCAATTCAGTTTAAGATC
The DNA here is from genome assembly GCA_001685075.1 of Bramus lutescens. Classification (NCBI taxonomy): domain Eukaryota; kingdom Metazoa; phylum Chordata; class Mammalia; order Rodentia; family Cricetidae; genus Bramus; species Bramus lutescens. The sequence continues at coordinate 31,830 of LOEQ01010430.1, read as the reverse complement.
CTGGCAGGAATAAAATAACAAGGACAAAAGTTCAGAGTCACTACAGTTCAGAAAGCCACATTAGCTTCAATCTGTTCTAAAACATCCACTACCCACATATATTTCTGAGTCTATGGCTTACTGAGCATGTCTTGCAGAGTGAGGCATTCACTGAACACTTACTGACCCTGGTTCTCTTTGACTACTCCAAGGATCCCTATACTCTAGAACCTTATCTTCTAGTATTAGCCACAACAATATTAGCAAAAAGTGTAGCACTGTCACATGCGTACTGTTCTTGATCCTTATGCATGCACTGCTTTAATACTTATATGAATACCCGTATTTGGGGTACTTTTAATATCATCATCCCCAATTGAGAAATCAAGAAATTAATAAACATACAAGTTAATTTTGTGAAACACCACAGAGGTAGGAACTAACAAGTCTATGTACTGTTTTTAATCCAAGATAATAAGTTTAGTATCTTCATGTTTCACTATGCATTGCTTCCTTTCTGTGGTAGTGATGGTAAAACAAAATGAATAACAACTCCATAATAAATAGTTATATGTATGTAATCCCAAAGCCAATATACTTGGAAGAAGCAGACCTAACCAAGGCTGGAGTAGCGATGCTGAGGAACCATCGTCATAGATAGAAAAGAAAAATGGAAGCTTCTGTGAGGTTTAAAAAAAACATAAAATTGTGTTCTCATATCACAATATTTGGTGAAAACTGGAGGAAAAAGCATTCTAGAAGGAATCATCACACTCATACACATGTACATGCATCAGTCATCTGTTTAAGTTATCCTTAAACCGTCCCCTTCTTAACCATTTGGACCTATTTGACCAGGGTATATGTAGGAAAATGTGTTCCTTCTGATACTGATAAAAGGTAAACATTTTGGAACACCAAAAATATGCCTTTTAAGCTATGAACAAGAAATAGAAATTTTAGGCTGAAGTCCCTGCTGTATTTTCTTTCTTTATCAGGGTGTCAATATATAAGTATTCTGTAGACTACAGATTCTTTGTTGATTCGTTTCTTCTGTACACAGCCTATTTAAGTCCTGTCAAATTAACCTCCATATCAGTATCATCATATGGCTTTGACCCTTTGCCATTCTGATAAAAGCCTTCAAGAGTAGATTGCAGAAACCACTGGATCTGGGGTTGAATTTCACTTTTTCGTAGTAGGCTGAGGGCGCATTGTGGAATTCTAAACCTCAGTTTTCTCATATTAAAAATAGGTTTCTAGCACTCACATCAACTGTGACAAGGCTTATTTTAGAATTCATATGTGATTTGCACTCTCCTTTTAATTTTCTCTAGCTTTTCAAAATACCACCTTTTTGCTTTCCTTTCTGTATGTTGATCAATCTTGTTCACAAATTCTTTGGGTATATGTGGCCCACCAGATTTTAATATCTTATCAAACAGTCCTTATTTATGTAGAGACATTAAAAAGCTACCCACAACCTGCAAAGCACTGGGACATTGCCTTCGGTTTCTCAAACTGTTTATGCAGCTTTTCCTTTAACGACAATTTTCAGTATTATTGTTTCTCTTAATTATGTTCTTTTGTGTCTCTCAAGTCAATCTTCTAACTTGGAGTATATAGTCTTTTACTCACTAGAATATTTAGTCAAGTACTAGTTCAAGACCCCTGAAGTTTGTGTGACCTGTTCCTGGAAATGTAATTTATCTATTTCAAATGATTGTGATATATACCAACCTTGTTCATTCACCAAAATAATTCATACTTAGATATTTGTTGTTAATTTTTCCAGTGCTAGGGAGAGTGTGCATTTCAGAAAAGAATGGCCACATCAACTAACAAAAGTGAACCAGAATTATGTGAAGGAGTTAGAAGAATAGTGGAAAAGTCAATCCTTTCATTTTTATCATATGCTCACAGATGGTTGTTGCTTGGTATGATACAAACTGCCTTTATTGGCTTTGGGCCGATAGGGCGCTTAAGTAGCCTGTACAGGGTTATTTTTTAAAAGAACAAAAACAACTGGTGCACAAGACACTGACTGGCAAAGAATAAAAGGAGAAATGAAATCCATATGACTGATGCTTGCTATACTTTTAGACCTAGTGTCTGTCTTGGGGAAATAAGAAGCATTTGAAACAAATGTTCATTAATGGTGATGGCAGTATTATAAATATCTATGAAATAATACCTTTTACATATTAACCCATAAAATAAGCTTTTAGCAGTGATTATATTTCTGTATTTTACAGTAGTACAAAAATCTACCTAAGATTTAGAAGTAGCTTTTTCCCCTTAGAATATTTGCAATAGAAAAACAGATTTACAGGAATAGTTTTTTCTCCAATAATGACTAAAGGAAAAAAGCTTGAAATGTACATATTCACTGCTTATATTCAGCAATACCTCATGCTTTAATCCTTGAACAGCACTGGGTTTAGCCAAATCTATCTTCAGCCACAGATTTTAAGATAAGATAAGATAAGATAAGATAATAATTCTGAGAACTAATCTAAGACCTATAAATCCTGTTTACTACACAAAACAGGAATCAATCAATCTTCTCAGACTATAATAAATGATAAATATGAATAAATTTAAATAAAGATAATTTTGTATTCACAATATATTCTTTAGATGTTGGAAACAAAGCTTTAGTAATATAAAACAACACATTGGAGTTCATTGTCACAACAATCTGTAGCACTTCTGTGATAGTATTTTGTGATAGTATTTTTAAGTATGCTTTTTAATAAAGCATTCTCAGGTTCATCTCAAAATAAAACCATAAGTAAACATAATTTGTTATATGTTATAAGGAAAGGAAAGTTCTTCTGAGATGAGAAGAAATCCAATTTTATACGGAGATTTATTTAGGAATCCAAGTGTAAATGTAAACAGGTGTTTTAGAGAATGGAAAATGAACTGATTGATGAAATATCTGAATAAAACAACCCAAAATTAGATTTTAGAGAAGTCACTCTCTGACTTTTTGCCTTCCTTAAAAATATATCTTCATACTTTCCTAACAAATTCGTTATTTAACAAAGAAGTACAGGATTTTGAGTAAGAGAGAAACAGCCTCTAACAATTTTCCACTCCAAACTCAATTGAATATCATAATAAATATTTTCATTGTCATGTCAAGTTAATAGACACATGTCTGATGTATTTTACTGAAAATACGAAATATCTTTGAATTGCTAGACACAAATTTTCCTTTGGATTCATTTTTTTGCAGAGGTTTATTTCTCTCTCTCTCTCTCTGTGTGAGTGTGTGTATGAATCTATGTGTTTGTGTCTCTATTTATCAAAGACATTGCACTCAACAGCACCCATTGGGAGAAACCAGCTGGTTCTTTATTAATTCCACAACACAAAAGTGCTTGTCCTCTAAGAGCAAAAGATAAAATCAGGTTTAGTCGTCAGATCTTTGAACCATCTCTGCAAGAACTGTGAAAGCTTGATACTCAGTATTTCATTTAAGAGCTAGAAAGCTCAAAAAGAATTGCTCCCTTTGGCAAACAGATATGCAAATAAACAGTAACATCTGCTCCCCCATTCTATTAAAAAAACACTTTGATGTGAGGGTATAAGAATGTGCATAACAAAAGTACTTTAAATGAAAAACAACAGTTCATTATAAATACTAAGATGGATTAAATGCAGTATAGATGCCTTTCAATAAATTTCATCAGATAATTATTGTTTGTCTACCATGTTCCAGCACTATTCTAGTGTGACTCTGGTTGCAACAAAGAAAAAAATAAAAGAAAATCCTACCTTCAATGATCTTATTTTCTTGTTGAGAATACAGTCTTTTCTCATAGAGAGACAAATAATAATACAGGACTTGTGAACTAAATGGATGTGATCTGGAAGAAAAAATATAAAAATCAAAGAAATATTTTAACTTTGTTTTCCTTTACTGGTATTCACACTTGCCTCTTTCAAACAGTTAAGAAAAGCACTTAGACTGGTTAATTTGTAAAAAACCGAAATGCATTACTCATAATTGTGGAGCTTTGGAGATCGAGGATTAAGGCACAAGTGAGTAGTGTCTGGTGATGGTGTGACCTTCATAGATGGCATATGCTGTTATGTCCTTTCATGGTAGCAGTGGACTATCAGGTTCTCTTGACTCTCTTTTGTAAGGATGCTAATGCTATTCTTGACCCAACAATTGTCCAAATATCACACCCTTTATTCCCAAAACATTGGATATTTGATTCAACACACAAATTATAAAGGGATTAACATGTTCAGACCATATCAATTTTCGTACCTCAACTTTCATATAAAAATTCTTTATCTGTGTTTTTATAGCATTCTGTGGGAGTAGTGGCACATACCTTTAGTCCCAGCACTTGAGGAGCAAAGACAGGTAGATCTCTGTGAGCTAAAGGCTAACCTGGTCTACATAGCAAGTTTCAGACCACCAAAGATTGCATAGTTAGAACCTGACTCAATCCACACACCAAATTTTTGGAGGGAACATGGAAAAATAGAATAAGTGAAAGTAAACAATAAAATATGTTTAAAATAATGAAGAGATGTTGGTTGAAACAGAACAGTTTTATTCTCAAAATTTTAGGATACTTTTAAAGAATATTTTTGAATTTTTCATTCTTTAATTAATAATTGAAAATATTAATCTAGGTCTAGAAGGAGAGGGAAAAGGGTCTATACAATCTATTATCTTCAGTCTCTCTGTGTGTACATGTGTATTGCTTATTCAAATGTATACACTTAATTGTGCATATATGTGGATGTCAGAGATCAATCACAGGTTTGGGTCTTCACTTTCCACCTTTGTTAAAGCCATATCATTTTATTGTTTTCTTGTGCATATGCCAAGCTAGCTGGCCTGCCAGGTCCCAGGGATTTTCTCGTCTTCACCTTCCAACTTGTTGTATATAGAGCAAGAATGTCTCTCTCTCATTTCAAGAGCCCAAGCAACAACAACCAAAGAAACTACAACAACAAAGTCTCAGAAAGCAAACAAGCAAAATATGGTGATGGTCTGATTCTAGAGCTCACCCATGAGAAATATGGGTAATTAAGAGTTTCACTGATAGGCTTAATGATGAATTTCTGTGAATGATACATGAAGTCTTGGACAATTTAAAATAGATTAATGCAAGAATTAAAATCTAAATGATGAGAATCCTGGTATAGGACTCTACAGAAAAGGACAAAATTATTGAAAAGTAATAATCTAAGAGCACAGAGGAGTAAGGAATTTTTTTCAAGGCAGAGGTAATTAAAATTTTCAGACGCTAGAGATGAGTCAATTAAAATATGGATGAGAAGAGACCTTTGACTCTCACTCTTAAGAGTTTTAAGCAGCCAGTTTTAGTAAAATGGTGAGTACGAACCAGCACAATTTTGGTTTTGAAGTAGTAGGGACATAAGATTATGGAGGCAAGAGATAAATCAAGTAGGATGGTAGATTGAAATGAAGGTAAATCATTTATATACACTGAAAAGGGAACTAAAGGGGAATTACATTCCATAAGTTATTTACTAGTGAAGATAATCATATTATTGAGAGGTAGAAATGAACATATCAGGCCAGAGAGCGAGAATATGGAAAAGTACAGGTAAGACAAAGTGATGCTAAGGGAAACAGCATGATCCTACACAACAGTTCAGCTTCTGACCCTCCAGATCATCCACTGTGGCAATGACACTGTTTGAGACTCCCTACATTGCCCATCTACAAAATTTTGCTTTTGTCAGTAGCATGGCAGAAGGTGGTATTATAATACCCCCCCTTAAAGTCAGCTGTCAAACTTAAATCATATATTCCCAAAGGCAAGCAGCCACCTTGCCAAGTTATGATTATAAGTCATATTTCTTTCCTCCATCTGACATACATACACAGAACTCTAGGCAGTCCCACATAACTGACGAAAGTACTCAATAGAGACATATGTACACCTCAGGGCTTACATTGATAAAGCAGCTGCTAACTTATAGCTACTTCTGATTCATCTATGGAATTATCAACTACAACATGATATTAGCCTCCTTAGAAAATTTAATTTATTTTTGCATAAAATATTCACAATCTTCTGTTTCTCCCGAATTCAATTAAAATAATTGTCTTTCATTCATGACAGTCCAATCTTTCAAACTTTGTCATTTACTATAGTGAATTTTGTCAAGAACCTAGGTGACTTTACAGCAACACATTCCTGGTTACCTTTCAACAGCTAAGTATTTTTTTTAACAAAGTCAAAACCTTGGATTTTAGATAATGTATTGGATATATGTATAAATGTGTGTGTGTTTCGTGTGTGCACCCATACACATGCATGCACATATATGTCAATAGATTTTGGTTCTTCAAAATACTTTCATTTAGTATGTTATCTCAGACTGTACAACCCTGGAAGGTGAATATGATAAGCATCAGTACCAATTTACATGAAAGTAACAGGGCTTGGTGAAATCTTAATGATCTTATCACAGTCAGAATAAGAATGGGAACTAGAATTCAAGTATACAGAACCAGCACAATAATCTCTGCATATGACAATGGTTCTGCTATGTGGAGAGCTTCAAACTATCTCCTTTTGTCTATTGGTGAATTGTCTTATGGTTCAGTTAATCTTCCCTTCCTAAAAACATAACATAGATTTTGTTCTATTCATATAAAAATCTTGATAAAGCTAAATGCTCAGAAAATGGAAGGGTTCTGGGTAATTGGATTTGGTGATTAGCTTAAGGTTAAAGAGAACTTTTCAAAAAATTGTCATTCTTGTTGAAAACCATTCTTAAATATAAATCCACTTTCCTTTTAATCCAAATGATAATAATATAATCTTTCGCAGGGATCTCATGATTGTCAGTTTAGACATGAGTTTCTATTATATAGTGCTCTAAACAGAAAAGATATTGTAGAGTGGATAAAATGTCTAATGGCCCATAGATATTAGTTAAAAATTTTAATGGTCTCCTATGAGTACTGAAGAAGCACAAGATTCAGAGTTAGAAATCTTGAACCCAATTCCAACTCTGCCACTAAATAAGTATATGGCATTGATGACATCTCTTTCTTCAGCACAACCTCATTTTCTTCAACTGTCAAATGAGGGAATGAGGCTAAATATTTAAGATCATTTAGGTTTGCAATTTCTGTCATTCTGTGTCTTATCTTCCTGGAACTTGCTTCTCCACTGAAAGAATTCTGATAATTTAAGCTTTCTGATACTTTCATTTGAATTATAATTAATTGCAAGCTTGGTAATTCTATGTGAGATTCCCACATATGAGAAATAAATTTAAATTTGATTACTGTGATACCTTCAGAATATCTAATATGTAAGAGGAAATTAAGAAGATGCTACATGTCCCTATCTGTCAGGCGGGAGTGGTGATGGCAATCAAGTATACTTAAATAAGCAGTCCTAGGTCATTGTAAAGCTAGTTTAAAAGATGATCTCACCAATACATGAATGATCAATAAAACTTTGTTTGATAAATTTTAAATATTCTCTGTGTATCTCTCTGTCTCTGTGTCTGCATCTCTGTCTGTGTGTATATCTGTGTGTGTCTGTGTTTTAAAATGCAAAACTATTCATGGGCATAGGATTTAAAACCACTTTATATAGAAATTTTGTCTCACATAATCTCATATTTTGAAACTTAAGTAGTGTAGCACAAATTCCCATTGGTTTTAGTAATAAAAACCCAGAGCAGTTATTAAAGAGTGAAAACTGAAAAGGATCAGAGAAGCAAAGCAGCCAGCCACTACTTCTTAACCTCTACCAAATCCTCAGACTACATGAGCAATCCTGTCCCTACAAGTCGTCAGACTGAATGCCATCTCTACAAAACTTTAGACTGAATCCTGAGCTCCTGTCTCTTTCCTTATATTCCTCTCTCTGCCCAGCCATATCATTTCCTGTCTCCACCTCCCTAGTGCTGGGATTAAAGGTGTGAGCCACCACCACGTGGCTCTGTTTCTATTTTAGACTGATTGAATCTCATATAGCCCAGGGTCACCATGAATTGAAAAAGTAGCATTTCAATGTCTTTCCTCATACTTTAATTTTCTAACTTTAAAGTAAATAGTATTTTATACCGTCAGAGTCAGATTCAAGTCCCAAACAGCCATTTTTATGCCGTATCTTATTAGTCTTTGGTGGGAGTTTTTTCCAAGTTTTGACAATGATGCATAGAGAAAATACAGGTTTCTCATTCTGTTTATCATATAGGTCATAACCGTTCATGGAGTCACTGTACTCTTAAAGTTGACCTTCTCTCATTTGTGTCCCTGTGCTGCATTGGAGTGGTTAATTTGAACAAATGTTTCTCTTTACGTTCTAAAAATCCCCACAGCAAGGATGGACAATTGCAGAGGAAAGGCATGATTTTTCAAAAATTCTCCTGTGCTCTAGGGGAATTGGACTTATTGAGCTTTAAATCACAGCAGAGATCCTCATTTGACTGTTTCTGGGGTTTTCAAATTGTGAGTGAAGTTAATGTTTCAATTGATGTGGTTATTATATATTCTATATGTTTTAATCAGCAGTCAAAGATTTGGATTTGTGCTTTGTGACAAGCTCATGAAAGCTACAATTTGAAAAGCATTTTTTTAAAAAAAAATTGAAGTAGCAAATGTCTTTTACTTTCCATAACTTACAAAGATTTCCTTGTTTGGTCAGCAAGGATAAATATTTAAGGTAAATATGAATGAGTTGTTTCAGCTTGTATATGCTCTCTGGCCCTAAAGTTAAGGGTATTTGCTTAGATAATGGAGCAATAGCATGTGAAAATAGCCTCAAGCTCTAATAAACTGTGAGATTGGCAGGGAAGATAAAATCATGAATGCTTGACATTTCCCTGAAAATATTTTCAAGAGTACCCAATCCTCTCTCATAAAGATAGTGATAGTGATAATTCAAACTGTATGTTCCAATCAAATTAATAGTTTTAGAGCATGTTATCTCAACAATATCATTCACATCTCAAGGTGAGCAATTAATTGGTGTGTACATCATGAAGAGACAACTGCCCAGTATAGGATATTTAATAGCCTCTCCCACTGCATGTCAGTAACAAGAAACATCCCCCCAAATTATGACAACATAAAATGTCTCCATATTATCCTTCCTATCACTAAATTAATCCACAGTTGAAAACTCTTCCAACCTCACTCAAGAAATACTGTTCCATCATTTTCCCAACCTTTTGTCAGTAGTTTGAGTCAGATAATAATCTGTGTACTCTATACACAAGCTCTCTTCAGGGTCTTCCCTCTTTTCTCTTTTTTCAAGGCTAATGCTGTAGGAGGTAGTCTCTAATCTATAGTGTGACTCATATTGGAAACCATCTAACCACATGCATTTAGCCCTGAACCTCCCCCAAGGTTTTCTTTTAAAACAATGGCAACTCCTTATACAGTTTTATCTCCAATTAGCTTGTCAAGACTCTCATTTCTTTGTGAGAGTCTTAAGTAAAGGAAGTATATTTTGATACATTGGATATGTACACATTTGGTAGTCTAATTGGTCTGTACTCTGGGAATGCAGAAGATGGAAGATTATTGAGTATTGTTGCTGACTTCTTTCATTAGATATATAACAAATGAGGCCTGAGTGCTAAAGCACTAAACAAATTACACAACCCTGTTTGCAAATGTAACCACCTCTCTCTCTCTCTCTGTCTCTGTCTCTCTCTCTCTCTCATCTATCTATCTATCTATCTATCTATCTATCTATCTATCTATCATCTATCTGTTGTGGGGGGGCAGGCTGCATCCCACCGCCTGGCTAGTTTAATCCCCGAAATAACCACATAGAAATTGTATTAATTAAATTACTACCTGACACATTAGTTCTAGCCTCTTATTGGCTAACTCTTACATCTTGGTTCAACCCATTTCTACCAATCTGTGTAACACCATGAGGTTGTGCCTTACCAGGAAAGATTCAGCATGTCTGACCTGGTAGCTCCATGGCGGCTTTCCATCCGCCCTTCTTCCCAGAATTCATTTCTGTCTACTCTGCCTACCTAAGTGCTGCCCTATCAAAAGGCCAACGCAGTTTCTTTATTCAACCAAGAAAGCAACACATAGACAGAAACACCTCCTACACTGTTTCCCCTTTTCTGTTTAAAAAGGAAAGGAAGGCTTTAAATATAACAAAACAGTTATCAAGCAAGAATTACAGTTACAATATTCATATCTACTTTATATTTTATCATAAATAAGGAAAACTATAGCTATGAGTATAAATTCTTCAATTCCATCAAAGACTCCAGAAAGAGATAATATTACTAAGTAAACAGGAAGTGCATTATAAGCAACTTCCAAAACTCTAGAAATGACAGACATCTTGCTTCCTGGACAGTCAACCAAAGTTTTTCTGTACCATTGGGGCATCCATCTTCAACTTGCAGGCCCATAGTGTCCAGCAGACATTTCTATGAAGCAGGAAATTTTAAAGACAGGCTTGTCACTTTCTTCTGTATTCTACAGAATGTCTCACAGACTCTTTTATGAATCAGGAACCCTGAAGGATCATCTCACCTTTAGGCCAGTTCAGTAATCCTCTCTCTGTGGGTTCTTCATGTCCAGTTTATGCACCAGTCCAGGCAAGAGCAGTTTCTTACCCAAATGGCTAACCAACTTTGTAAGGAGCCTCTTCAATGCCCATCTTCCTTTTGAAGTCGATTGGTGCTGCCAGGAGCAGATGTGTCTGACTGTCATGAAAGTCCTAAGTTATTAAAACATTTTAGATGCCATATTCTGCAGTATTTGAAAAATATGAAAAATGCCTATCTGAAATATATTTATGCACATCTAGAAAATCTAACTAACATGACTACAAACATGACTATTATAGAGATTATCTATTAACCTATATTTCTTAATTATGCTTTACATTTTTAAATTAACTACACAATCACAATACCTTAATCAAGAGCAGAAATATACATATAACGAGATTGACTTTAAATTTATATCAATAAAGCAAAATCCATACCAATACAAATTATTCATCTCTATATTATATCTCCCTTTAAATGTAAACAAACATTTATAGACAATATTTGGGAATATGGG
>LOEQ01010430.1:0-16796 GCA_001685075.1 Bramus lutescens | reverse complement strand
GGGAAATGGGAGGAGGGGAGGAGGTGGAAATTTTTAATAAAAATAAATAAATTAGAATAAAAAAAAATTTAGCATAAAATAAACCATGCTAGAAAGGATTCGTGAATTATTAAAATCTATATGAACTTCAAATAAATAAATGTATATAATACTGCTTACCAACCCTTCCTTTAACAGCACAATAAATAAATAAACAAATAAGTAAATAAATAAAATCCCAAGCAACAAGGGAAGACAAGTCTGTAAATTTGGCAGGTTGTTCTAATTATGGAAATTAGAAGCTAACTTCCTTGCCTTTTGTGAATAGAAATGGAAAAGCTTACTTACAAAATAGAAAAACTTTTACAATTTTCAGAAAACATGGCATCTGATTTAATGTGAAAGCTATACTCACAGAATTTTCCATGGCTACATATTCTGTTCTTGTTTCAAGCATTCCCTGAAAGGGAATGAGCTACTGAAAACCATTGAGTAGCCTTTAATTATTTCCTCATGAGAAAAATGTATAAATTGTAAACTTGCTTACCAATAACTTTCTAATTTTTATTAAATTTGAAGATTATATCCTCTAAATCATGTCTCAAGACCCAAATTACTATTAAATATAAAGTTAATTAAAATATACTAAGCTTACTTATTTAAAACAGTTTTATGTATTGACCTGAGCCTTTTAATCCAACATTTGCATTAATAGAAAATATTAATTTCATATTTACCTTTCATCTCTTTTATCTTTTAATATATTTTGTTTTATATGTATTAAATGACTATTTTGCCTATATGCATGTATGTTCAACACATGCTTGGCTGTGCCCACAGAGTTCAGAAGTTGGCGTTGGATCCCCTGGAACTTGAGTTAATGAGTTATGATTCACTATGTAGGTACTGGGAAACAAAGCCCAGTTTTCTGCATGAACAAGTACCCTTAACTACTATACAATTTTTCTGTCCCTTTAACATCAAGTTTGAAATTAAAATTAGATATACAATTAGATATAGAAATATATGTATAAGTTAAAGAAAGAATGAGATTTTTACTAGGAAAATATCATTATTATCAAGTTAGTGCACATTTATTTAATGTGTTTGAAGGTCTATTGATGCAACTTCATCAAATGTTATCGAATTCACAATATTTTTGTTCTCTGCTCCAATCGATACCAGCATCACAGTCCTGTTTTACCTCTAAGTATCCTGTATCAGAAATGTTTGATATATGTGGAGGAGTATGATACACTATTCCTTCACAATTCCCTAATATCTCCTACAAGCTAAACATAGACACAGGACAATAGCTTTATTTTTCTAATAGTTTTCAATATGCAACACCTTCGTAATATAATTTTCCCGTTCCTTTAATTTTGATTTGACAGAAATATTTCTATTAAAACATTCAGCTGACCACTTTACATATATGAACATTTGTCTTTGAAACAAGAGATAACAGATGACCACATGAATTAAGATTGCATTGCTTGACAATGCTTGAGAGATGCACTAATCTATGGGTATAACAATAAGGCATTAGGAGACTATTTTAAATTATGACCATTTAGCAAAGTAATAGTGGTAGTACATTGTCTCCTAGGGCCTATTACTAATCTAACCTCTGTTTTCTGGTACTGATAAGCCACATTCTTTTTTTTNNNAAGGTGATCATCCACACACACTAGGCTCCCACACAGCCAGCACATGAAGTAGAAATAAAAACCCAGATCAATTGCCCTTGGCTTCTCAGTCAGCTCTCCTTGTCAGCCACGTTCAGAGAGTCCAGATTGATCAAATGCTCTATCAGTTCCAGTCCAGCTGGCCTTGGTGAGCTCACCAAGCCACATTCTTTTTAAAGTAGATTGCAGTTAACTCAGACACCCACAACTGGTCAAGGTGCAAGGAACAAGAGTCTAGAATGCTCAGCCCTAAATAAGACATTTCTAACACACTCTGTCCTCCCAAAGCTCAAATATCATTGCAAGAGAGGAAGTGGAACGACTGTAAGAACAAGAGGTGGTGGGTAACTTCAAGAACACAATGTTTTCTGCACATAGCAAGGAAGCTGCATATATGAAACGACAGTAATTGTGATGGCATTCACAAGTCCTGTACAAACTCATTGATGGCCAAAATGTAGAGGGGAGGTAGGCACAAAATGCCACTCTTAGTCAAGGATATACTGACAACTGATAGCTTCTTGGGAGAGGAGAGGCAGTTAATATGATCACTGTCTGGCTTAGCCATCATAATAGAAGATTCCTCCTGCAGTAGATGGAAATAATTCATAGACCCATAACTGGACAATGTACAGAGAGTGAGAGTCATTGGTACACTCAGTCCTAAATGGGATATCGCCATCAAATTCCTCCCCCCAGGTCTTAGGAAATTTATTAAAAAGAGGCAGAAGAAGTGCAAGAGCCAGTGGGGATGAAAGACCAAGAAAATAAGGCCTTCTAGACACAACAGTCCTAACACATATATGAACTCACAGTCACTGTGGCAGTGTGCAAGCCTCCCCAGACCAAAACCAGATGGGTTCCCAGTAATGGCAAGGGAAGTGAACATCCCCAAACCAGAAACTATCTCCAATTGACAGCTGCTCAGAAAGGAAAAATCAGTTTTCTCCAATACAGTCTCACTGGATATAGAAACCATACTTAAAGGCATGCCCCGTGCCAAAGATTAAATGGGCAACATAAAACAAACTCAGTGGTATATTTGGAAGATTTTTGTCGTATAGTGCTTTGGGCATCTTTTTAAGCTTACATATCTTTTACTTACATATTATATTTTCCAATTATGTGTTTTATGGGGTGTGTGTGTGTGTGTGTGTGTGTTTCTTGTGCTTTGGGCTCTCATTTTTGTTTGTTTTATCATATTCTTTTTTTTTGCTTGTTTATTTGTTCAGTTACCTCTGTTTTCTAATAAGGGAAATAAAGAAAGGTTAAGAATTTGGGTGGGTGAGGAAGTGGGGTTGAATCTGAGAGGACCTGATAAAGTAGAAACTATGATTGGAATGTATCATACAAAAAATCTATTTTCAATAAAAATACTAATAAGAGAATATAACTCCTTGTATCTTGACCTTGCTTCAAAAGAAGGTCACACAACCCAAAGCATGAGACCAGTAGGTTGGATGAGTAGGGAACAGGGCGGGGTAAGGGAGTAGTGAAGGAAAGGTGAATAAGAGCAGAATAGAAAATTCTCAAAGAGCAGCACTATGAGTTAAAAATTCACAGTGACTGAGTTTCATTATTCATGCATGAAATTTAAAACATTGGACACCCATTTTTGTTATGTTTTCAGAAGCTAGAAATAGAATGCAATGTAAAACAAAGACATACCTACTGGCATGTAGGTTATGTTCTAGTAATCAACCAAACTGAAGTTAATATGCAAGTCAATAACTTGCCAGTTGTGTGATCTTGGGAAATTTACAAAGTTAATATCTGATCTCATCTACTATGAAATTTACAAAGTTAATATCTGATCTCATCTGCAAAATGTAGTTTTTATATATATTACTGGGAGATCATGAGAATGTAGTGAGAAAAACATTCAAGTAAAATACCAGAATATCTTATCATGTATTGAAATTTTTACCAAATGCCTTTGTCTTATTATCATTATTAACAGTGACTATTTAAAAATTATTAGCATATTTTATTTAGAGGAATCCTTCAATTACCAAAGTATTCCACAAGAGTTCAAATATGAATGAACTTTTTAATTACATTTACTTATTAATTTAATATCTGTGCATTGTGTGTGCATGTGTGTGTTCACATCCATGTACCTGCCACAGTACACATGTGAAGGACAGAGGACATCTTGCAATAGGTGGTTCTCTACTTTACCTATTGAGATATTTCAGCAGCTTGTGAATGAATTTTGCTTTATCTGCTAGGTTTATATTGTTTTAAAAGAATTCAGATATTTAATTATCATTTCAATCTGATAAACCAAAACATAGTGCTTACATTAATCTTAGAATCCTTAAGCATCATTCTACACAGTAAATCAAGAGAATTATTTTAACTTTTTATACTTTTAAGTTAAAATATAATTACATCAATGCCCCCACCCTTTTCTTCCTCCAATCTTCTCCTGTGCCCACATTATCTCTTGAATTAACAACCTATTATGAAATTATTACTGTTATTGCTTCATTTGTGTGTCTGTGTATATGTGTGTGAGCCTAAATATATAAATACAACCTGTTCCATCCATTTGTGCTGCTTGTATATGTATGAATTTAGGGCTGACCAGTTGGTATTAAATAACCAATTAATGGACTAATCCATGGGGATGATTGTTTCTTTTTTTTGTTGTTGTTGTTCTCAGCCTTCCCTGCTTGTCTGTAGTCCTTTGTTCAGGGACTGGACCCTGTGAGATACCCCACTCTACTCTAGCTTGCCTATTGTTGCTGTCCTTGTTCAAGTCTTGTTTAAACAATGAACAATGATAATTTTGAAGTATTATGGTTGAAATTTCCCTGTAATTTCTGGGAAACACAATAAAACATTGTAAAAAGAAAAAATATATAAACCAATGTGTGTATATTTTCTTGTTTACCTCTGAAATAAGAGACCTAAAAACTGAGATATGTTTCCTGTGTTCAGCTATTATGTAATCTAGAGAAATATTGAAAAGCATGACAGATATTTCTTGTTACAGATCAACTCACTTGAAAAAAAATACAATACTAATGGAGATCATAGAATATTCCCACTTGAGGATAAATTACTGAGATAAGGTTTAAACTTTAAAAAATTATGACTTCTATAGGCATGCAGAAACATTGTGAAGAACTATTAAAATTATGAATAATACAGTATAGCTGTTTTATCAATATTTGGTAGGATAGGCTTGCAGGACATGTTGGCAGAGGTTGTCTGAATATTTGGAAGTAAGAATAAGAAACGAAAATGAAATCCTCATTTATGTAGCTATTAGTAGAGGGATAAAATTATTTACCCTGCTTAATTTTCAAATTGATAATGCCGATAAGCTCAAGAAAATTTATATAAGATTTATAATTACATTTTAATGGTATTATTCTAAATTGGAGTCTTTGCAAAGGGTGACTAATGGAAAACAGAGTATTCATACTGACACACTTTCCCACAGACTGTTTGAGATAGTCTCATCAGAGAAGAAAATGGGCTGATTCAAAATGGTGTTTTCTCTTATTTTTATATGTGGATTTGAATACCTATGAAAACCTATTTCTCCAAATATAGGCAACAGAAGCCCAAAATGCATATATAAAAATATGCAACATAACATCAAAGAAATGCAAATAAAAACCATATTAGTAAAACTATTATCACAACTGAAGTCCAAGAGCTGGAGAAATAGCTCAATAATTAAGAACACTTGCGTTCTTCCAAGAGTACCGGGTTCAGTTCATATCACCCATATTGGGAAGCTCACATCCACCTGTAACTCCAATTCTAGGAGATGGGAAACACTCTTTTAACCTCTTCAAGCACCAGACATATTCATGGTGCATGTACACACACATAGCAGAACATACACACGCATAAAATAAAATATGTAAATCTAAAACATAAAAATAAACCAAAGAAATACTAAACGTTGAAGAGGAAAAAAGGTGAAGAAATCTTTGTGCCTTGCTGGAGAGACTTAAACACAGAAGCTTCTGTGATAAAATGACACAGACGTTTCTTAGAAACTTAAATACTTAACTACCATATGATCCCATAATGCTTCTTTAGAATATGCATCCAAGTTAATTAAAATATGACCTTATAGAGATATTTTGTTTCATGTATTCACAGAAGCATTCATCCCAATAACCAAGTAATAGGCATACCCTATGTACTGATAAGAGTGAACCAATAAATTAAATGTGATTTTTACACACAATGGAATATTACTTGGCCCTAAAAATAAAGGTAATGCTGCAACATACTGAAACATGGATGAATCTTGATGACATCATGTTAAGTGAAATGAGCCACACATGAAAATAAAAATATGTTCCCTCATATGGAAAGGAGTCAAAATTATAGAGACAAACAGTGGAATGGTGAATGGTGGGGGAAAGGCAGAGTTGTTTAATGAGCAAATAGTGGTTCAAATTTTCTAGAAAAGTAACTCTAGAAACTTCTCACAAAGTACTTAACACTATTGAACTACATAGTTTAAAATACATTATTTAGATTTTTATCACCAAACTACATTTAGTAACTTTAAAAGATAAGTAATTAAGTTTCATTACCCCATACAAATGTAATTTTGCTCTACCCATAATCTTTTCTTTAAAGAAATTCAACCTCGGTTACAGCAGAAGAAAGTTGAACCACTCTCTCTTGGGAAAAAAAATGATACACATGTTTATAGCTACAGAAATACAGGATGAGATGTGTCTCATAAGAATGTTTACAAGATGTAAAAGAGAAAAACTATTGGTTATTTATGTATCTGTTGTGGAAAAAGCTGTAGATTTCTGTCTGTTTCCTGTAGAATTTTAAGTTCCATATTAAATCATATTATTTAATACTAACAGATACATTCAGAATTATGTAGTATAGGGACTTAAAAGAGAGAATACATTTCCTCCTTTTATATATGATTTTAAAATCCTTACAGGAGCATTTATTATACTCCCATGTACCACCACTGTGTCTCATCGGTCTTGAAGATTTTTTTTACAATATCCTTATGTGCCCATTTCCTTTGGTAATATCTTGCTTTCCCTTTTTTAAAAAATTGAACTTGAATATTAAAACAGATGCAAAAAAGAGCCACTACCTACACATAAACTCTTGAACTACATTTTCATCATTTGCTGTGTAGAAAAAAATACAATTGTATGAAATTGATAACAACATTTTAGTATATCCTCAGGTCCTGAGGGGAAAAGCAATGTGGTTAGACAGATGATCTGATTTTATGAACACATAACTGAAGTCTAACACTGTGCATTTGTCTTTATGCTCCTACGTTTTTCAAGGACTATGGAAACACATTAGGCTCTGGTTTCACTTTCCAAAATGACCTGCAAAGCTTATGACAATACATAGCATTTATATCGCTGTTTCTCAGGATACACATCAAAGTATAGATCGCTTTCAGCATAGACTCTTAGTGTGGGCTTGTTAATAAGAAAACAAGAACCTTAGTATATGAATTTATTTTGTTATCTACTATCACTGAGGACTATGATTTGGATTCCACTCAAACATGAATTAGTTTAAATGCTGCTCTGCTGTGACTGTTGAATTTATTCATTAATCTGTAGTATTTTACTTATGAAACTGCATTTGGAAATCCTTTGGTGTACATCAGATGAAATTACAGTGCTCAGGGATATTGATTATTGATTGTAATTGCCATCATAATAGCCAACAATTTTCTTTCTCCTACCTCTTAATGATATACCAAACCAAATCAATACCCAGCATACAGGGCCACTCACACTGTCTTGAAAATCCAATTGTTCTTCTTCATAAATATGCAAAGGATTGAAGAATTTTTATCTTCAAACATTAGGTAAAAGAGTCCAGTCTCCTAGGTTTCCCCTTTATCCCATAGAAATATATCACGGTGAGGCTGTATAGGATTAATACTATGTCTGTGACATTTTTGTCATCTCAAAAATAATCACAAGGCAAGGGTGGGAGGCTAAGAAGGCTACACCACTCTGTTGCCTGTGAACTGCTACATTTCTTGCTCATTAGTAAATTCAATGGCCAATGAGGAAAACTCTAGCTAGGAGAGCTCGCCAGGCAATAAAAAGAGATCTGCCCTTTTAAAACACAGGTTATTTAAAAACCTAATAGAGGGAGCACAGTTACATGAAATGAACACAACGCTATGGGTCACTTATACAATGAAATATATTTTCTCCTACTGATATTTATATACCTTGTCTCCATTCTTCCATTTTAGGATAAATTAGGTATCTTTTTAAAAAAATAACAATTACTTCATCTACTAAAGAATTGTTTGTCCTGTGATGCTTGTCCATTCATTCAGAACAGTTTAACAGACTTTAATAGTTGCTAAAAGAGCATATGGCTTACTAAAGAAGGCTTTGTTGAAACCCCATGGGAGGCCTTACCCTTTCTGAGGAGTGGATAGGGGTGGATGGAGGGAGGGGAGGGGAGGAAAGAGAGGGGAGAGTACAAACTGTGGTTGGTCTTTAAAATGAATATTTTTTTAAAAAAAATTCATATTAATTTAAAAAATTCAATAAAAGAAGGCTCAAAAGATGGCGCTGTGGATACAAGTACTTGTCATACAAGTATAAATACCAGAATTCGTCCTCGGTGTCTTACTTAGGGTTTCCGTTGTTATACTAAAATATTATGACAAAGAAGCAACTTGAAGAGAAAAAGGTTTGTTTCATCTTATACTTGCAACTCATAGTCCATCATTGAGGGAATTTAGGGCTAGAACTGAAACAGAAGCAGAGAGGATTGCTGCTTACTGGCTGTTCACCATAGCTTGCTCACTCTGCTTTCTTTTACCTTCCAGTATCACCGACCAAGGGATGCCACATTCCAAAATGGCTTGGGCACTCCCATATCAGTCACTGATTTAGAAATTGCTGTACAGTCTTGCCTACAGGAAATCTTATGTAGGCATTTTCTCAATTGTGCTTCCCTCTTCTCAGAAAACTCTCTCTTGTATCATGTTGACATAAAAAGGCACCAGCACAATTGACCCCTTGTCAACTTGACACACAAATGCATCACTTATTAATCCATAGCCTTTATTTTCTTATCCATTTCTAAGATTTCATATTAATATCAATATCACAATATAAATATTCCAAAACCCCACAGTCTTTAAAAATTCAAATACTAAAAATACAGTCTCTTTAAAATATCCAAAGTCACCAGGTGGTGGTGGCACATAGCATTAATGCCAGCACGTGGGAGGCAGAAGTAGGCATATCTCTGTGAGTTCCAGGCCAGTCTGAGCTACAGAGCAACTAGCAGGACAGACTACAAAGCTACATAGAAAAACCCTGTCTTTAAAAACCAAAATAAAATTATATATATTTCCAAATGCTCTTAAAATTCCAGTCTCTCTAAAATTCCCAAGTTTCTCTACAAGTTCAGTCTCTCAAATGTAAGCTCTTGTGAAATCAACAAGTTACATAATTTCTTGCTCAAAGAAGTTAGTCAGGCCACAGTTACAATTAAATCAAAAAAAAAAGTTCAAAGCTCAGTGTCAGCTATCTGCGACTTCTGATCTTCTGGGTGCCAAAGGGATTCATTTCTCTACTCTGCAGTTGGTAGCACACACAGCTTATCTGAAGTTCAGGCTAGTTCCATTCCACAGCTGCTGCTGTTCTTGGTAGTCCAACATGGTATTGGCATCTCCAATATGCTGGAATCTTCACCAAAACTGAGACTTTACCTTCACCAATGGCTGCAACTGGAGGTTTCTCTCCCATCCACCAGTTCCCGAATAACCACTCCAAGGCTTAATATTAATTAACAAACCATTTGACATATTAGCTCAGGCCTACTATTAACTAGCTCTTACAACTTAAATTAACTTTTTTTTGGTTTTTAGAAACAGGGTTTCTCTATAGCTTTGGGGAGTGTCCTGAAACTCGCTCTGTAAACCAGGCATGCCTCAAAATCACAAAGGTCCACCTGTCTCTACCTCCCAAGTGGTGGGATTAAAAGTATGCATCACCACCACCCAGGAAATTATCCCATTTCTATTATTCTGTATTTCACCATGAGGCTCGTGGCTTGCTACCTCACATCTTGTTTCCCTGGCAGCTTATGGCATCTCCCAGACTCTGCCTTCTTCTTCCTTGTATCTTTGCTTGGATATTCTGCCTGGATCTATTCTGCCTAGCTATTGGTCAAATCAGCTTCTTTATTAATCAATAGTAATAAAACATGTTCACAGCATGTAGAGCAATATCCCACATCAAATTGTTTCTCATAATACCAAACCTCAGGTGCTCTCCATGAACCTTTCATTCCTTTAAAACCAATAAGACCTGGGAAACTTACAAAATACCAAGTTTAGTTCCCGGCACAGAATACAGCCTTAGCCACCTCTACATCACAGCTTCTGTTTGTTCACCATGGGGAAACCCTTCCCAGAGAAATGTGCTGGTCTCTGCTTAATCACAGTAGATTCTTGTGTCCCAGCTGAGAAGCATCTATTATCCAGACAAAACAAAGATTTCACTGTAGTGGTACTAGTCTCTTGCTAATCACAGCTCCAGAAGACCAGAATCACAGAGTATTAATTCAAAACGCACATGAAAGGTCCAAACAGAGTTTTTTCTTCCCTCTGAAACCTCACAAGGCAGACCACTATTATCTGTGTTCTTACCTTCCAGGACCCCACAGAAGAGCCCACTGAGCTGTAAGCATCCAATATCTTTTCCACCCTAAATTTCTAAATTTCAAATGCTACCACAATCCTCCTCAAAACACATGTCCAGAATATGTTACAACAATATTCCACAACCTGGTGTAATTTCTTTCTTATTTAGGGTTTCTGTTTTTGTGGTAAGATATCATGATCAAATGCAACTTTTACCATATACTTTTATCACTGAGGGAGCTCAAGTTAGGGGCCTAAGTGAAAAACTTATGCAGAAACCATGGAGGAAAAGAGTTTACTACTTAATACACTTGGCATGCTCATCGTGCTTACTTATACCATCTAGGACCCCCTGCCCACAGATGGTACATCTGATAGTGGACTAGGCACTTGCACATCAATCATTAATCAAGAAACTACCCCCGTAGACTTGTTTACAGGCAGTGTGATAGAGGCGATTCCTCAACCATATGACTTCAGCTTGTGCCAAGTTAACAAAAGAACAAGTTAGCACAAAGACATACAATAGAATACACATACATTTTATAATATGGTTTGAACAGAGAGTATTTGTTGATTTTGAGTCAGTTAGCATAAGTTATTAGAACATGATGCTTATCTAGTGACGATTAGGGTTACAGATAATATCATACCATGGAAATACATTAAATAAAAATTTCCAATACCAGCTTTATCTATAATACTAACTGGCTGTTACTTAAGTAAACCACTGTCATTCTTTAGGTTGAAGCTACTCTCATTGAAAATGAGGGCATTGGGCTGCTATATTTATAAGAAAGTTCCTTCAAACTTTGTGATTCTGTAGGTGTCATTCTCATTCTTCTCATTAAGTCCAAAAGCGAACAGTATAAAAAGCTTAGAAGAATGTATCCATGCCAAGTTCACCACAAAATGTGCTTCTTCTGAACTTTAACAAACCAATTATAAAATCTTAATGTTTTTAGTAGCTACATAAACCTAGTATGTGTATGGTCTGATAGAAATGGCTCTGGAGCCAATATACTGGAGTTTGGAAATTCTGCATCACCAATTATTAGTAATGGGACCATGGACCAGTTTCTGCATCTCTTTGTGTCTTGTTCTCATCTATAAAAATAGACATATAGATATTATAATAAGCTTGTTATAAGTGCACAGCAATGTAATACTTTATGAAGTAGAAGCATGAATGGTACAACTAAACATTCAAATGTTGCCTCTTGTTAGTATTAGAAAAATTATCAGTTATCAATTTTTACCTAAATTCTCTGGATCTTAATTTTGTCATCTATAAAGTAGGATAATAGTACCAACCTCAAACACACATGAGGATCAAAATAATACATTTATAGAAACGGACTTGGTATCTGATCCTCTAGATAGAAAGATTAGTAAATTCACCAGATACAAATCTTCTAATCCTAGCTATAAAACTGATATTAGATCAAGAACATTTCTCATTAATAAAATATTCCTACATTTTAAACATCACACAAATTACCATTTTATTCATGAATGTTATGCCATTTTTCCTTTAAAAAAAGTATATCGTTTTGCCCCTTTTGAGGCCCGACTTCTTTTCCTTAGTACTATGTGTGAATGCTTTTCCTAATGTTTAAAGCTCCATTTGTAATGATTATGTATCATGAGCTTTTAAAATCACTTAATGAAATATCAAGTATTAGGGATATGTATACGTTATTTTAGCTATTATAGATATCATTGTAATAAGTGACTTCTTAAAGTGTCATAGGCATCATTTCTTGAAGACAACTGCTAAAAGCATAATTGTTATGTAAATAATATGTATATTTAAAACATTTTGGTATATAATGTTAAATTGCCCTCTAGAAAGGTGCAGGGATCTCAATTTCATTCAGTAACTTGGCCCTTTAGAAAACAGTTAACCTCCATGATACTCAAGCAAAATTCTCTATTGTCAGCATTTTTCATCACATGGCACATTAGAGTTGTTGGGACTTTTTCCTTTAAATGTACATGCCTCTTTTCCTTTAAATGTGGACGCTAGAAATAAATCTTTTACATTTGGGCATATGTTGCAAGGTGATGTTGACTTTTCACTTACCAAGAGGTTTTATACTGTGCATTAAAATGTAACACTAGAATGTGCTTTGTTTAGCAGTGCATTTTACTGCCATAGAGGGCACAGTAGAGTGCTTAAGATTCAGGACATTAAAGCCTGGATGACCTGTATGCTGATTCTAGCTCTGTCACTTGCTTTCAGGGTGAATTTACACAACATTTTAAACGTACTTTTGCCTTCCCATTCTTAAAAGCCCGATGAGGAAAATAGCATAGCCTGTTCCACACAAGTAAAGAATGAATGTGTTAATGAGTATGCAGTAGAACACATGGCACTTAGCACCTAGCAAGGGTAGAAAAGTACAGCGTCAAAATATATATGTTTGTCTCAAGTCCTTACTTATGAGTTTATCACTATTTATGAAAGGTCCAGTTATAATAGTAATGAAGAATGTGTGATCATTCTGTAGGAATATAATATAATAACAGCATTGTTCCTAATGTATAAAGTTCCACAGCAGGCATAATAAATGTATGGTGAGAAAGTGCAGAGTTGAGTTTGTCTCTGGGAATCAAGGTAGAAATTTGCTTAGAAAAAAATGAGGGCGTTCCTGGAGTTATGGGACATTTGGATAGGGGTTTGTTTTGCTCAAGTAATGGCATTTGTCAAATTCCAGCAATGGTATATGTTAACAGTGAATGTTTTCACATATAATTTTTATATTGAAAACAAACTATTAAATATCAACTCTATATAATAATAATGTTGGAATCTGAAATATTTTGAGAAATTTTCTGTTGTACAACAACTTTCAAAAATTAGCACTAGCTAGTAGATAGAGAATTGAAGAGATGAGCTTAACAAATAAAAATGGATATGTTCAAATGTGAACTGTACAAGATTGTTGGTGAATAAATGGGATAGCTTGCTTCAAGTGAGCCTTATATTTGATATTTTAAATTAAAAGATTAATTAATATCTGCCAAAAGTCTTGTTTTTAAAGTTTGGTAGTGAGGAAAAGGCCAAACACTGATATCTAGGGTGCCCTAATTATCAAAATCTGACGGAAGAACACAGTCAGCTCTTCAGAATTATGATTAAGGAATGATAAAATATTAGTGAATATCAACTATGGAATTGGACCATTTACTAGTCAGCAAGAAAGCAAGGAAATGAGAGATTGAGGAAGGGACAGAGTGGCAGAGATGGGGAGGAAGAGAAGAAGAAATGAAAAAAATATCAAAGACAATTCATTTACCACTGGATTACCTGAAATTTTTGTCTAGCCCTTACAGGTCTGGTGGGATTTGTCATAGTGTGATGCTTTGAAATTTGTAGAGTTTGTGGGGTTTATAGAAATTGGCTCTGGTATTTACAAGGGAACTTCTCTGTTTTCCTCCATTAGGCATTTCCTGTTCAAACATGGATCTGGTTCCTCTGCTATTTTCAGTGCAGCCAGTCAGAACTACCCTCTGACATCCAATACTGTCTACTCACCACCTCCCAGGCCACTGCCTCGGAGCACCTTTTCCCGACCTGCCTTCACTTTTAACAAACCATATAGATGCTGCAATTGGAAGTGCACAGCCTTGAGCGCTACTGCAATCACAGTGACTTTGGCCTTGTTACTAGCCTATGTAATTGGTAAGTCCTTCATTCTATGTACGAGTTTTCTTTTTAACCGAAAATTGTTTGGTTTGGAAGAATTCACTCTCAGTGCTAAGATGCACAGATTTGTACAACAATTAAGTGTTTTAATATCAAATGGATTCCTAGTTCTTTATTTTTTATTCATTCCCAACCTTAAATACTGCTGTTGGAGTAGAAAGAACACTCTTTGAGAAGAAATATTTATCCTACTAATACAGTCTTATTGATTGCACTTGCTGTACTTAACCACGTTCCTTTCAAATTAAAAGGTTGTTGTGGTTGTCTCATTAGCAGTCATAAGTATTAGTCTACAATAGCTTCTTAAATTATAAGTGCAGAGTAAGATGGCTACTCAGTTTTTCAGGTAGCAATTTCATTAAAGCACTTGGGAGCATTTAGAAAATTCAGTGCAGTGTCTTCCCAAAAATTCATAAGATCTAAAACAGATAGCCTTATTTTCACAACAAGTTGAAAAGTATGTGGTTCTTGAGTTTTGGAGGGTAATTGTGTGCATTTTTTCTAATTTTAAGGAAAAAATGTTGTTTTTTGGTCACTCTGATTAAAGTCACCCACACTTAATAGAAAATTGTATTGATTTTTCTGAACGGCATTTTATTTTGACTGAACGTTAATTTCCTTGCTTGAATGGTTCTACCAGTTTAAAATGTAAATACTTTAAGAAACATGTGTTTTTTCAAAGCCTTGTTCCAATGATGAATGAAATATCATGATTAAAAAAGGAAACTATCTAGATATGTCACTAACAACTTATTTTCAGGTTTAACCTGAAATTCCACTTCCCAACTGAAGTTGGGTTATTTATTAAGATATAATGAATATGATTCTGAGAAGTGGTTGAAAAATGATATTTAGATTTTCTTATACTTGTAAATAACAAAGCATGTTTGATTGGTTCAAATTTTCTAAAGCATTAACAGATAGTTTTTACATAACCAGTTTCTATAGGAGCCATGAAACAGGAAGAGGTAAGAAAACAACAAATAGTTTTTGAAGATGTTACTGGAGTGTCAGCAGTCAAGGCACATAGCTTCTGCTGATGTCCATGATTCTTGTTTCAAAAATTGCCATGAAGCAATTCCTATGCCAGTAAACATGGACAATGGTTTCTTGTATCAAAATTATTTTCTTTATATTAGGTTTCATTGAATACTCAGATTGTATATTTATTTAATTTATAATGACCTGCAATGAGAAATACTTCTGAGGGAATAAAAGGATAAAGAAGAATTGCAGTGCCAATATGATTTTAACATGAAATCACTCAAAATAAGAGATAAGGACCAGAAAATTGCTTAGCATTGAAAATGCAGTTGCTACCAAGCTGAAATATCAGAGTTCAATCCCCAGAACACATTTTATGGGTGTAGAGAACATTACCCTGCAAGTTGTGCAATGACCTCCACAAACACTCCATGATATCGGTTCCCAACCCATGCACACAAACTTTGTAAATAAGTGTTTAAAAATAAAATATTCAAAATAAGGAGTAATCTGAAATGTTCCAGTACCATCAAGACTCCTCAAAATGTTCTTGCTCAACTTTAGAATGTGGAAATCAACTTAGTGTTAGATATGTTCGTTCCTGCCCACTTTACTACATAGAAGTAATGTCTTATATATAAGACATAACCCCTAATGCAAATTAATTCAAGTAATATGAGAGTGTGTGTTAATAAGTTTAAAATATGTTTCAATCTGTCTTTTAAAAATTTTATTGTGATGTGATGGCCATGTCACAAATTTTATTTCATAATCTGAGGCTTGTTTGATTATTTTTCATTTTGTTAATTAATGTATGTTTTTACTCATTTCAGGGAATGATATTTTATAGAGAATATCAATTTAACAGGATAGTAAAGTAACATACTACAATAGCTATAAACATAGATTTTTTTCCATTTTCTTTATATTATTAAAAATTTCCACCTCCATCCCTCCTCCCATTTTCCTCCCCCTCCCCACATTCCAGTCCAAAGAGCAGTCAGGGTCCCTGCCCTGTGGGAAGTCCAAGGTCCTCCCCCCTCCATCCAGGTCTAGGAAGGTTGATGTAGGAGGGTCATCTGTCTATATATTACTTTCAATGGTTAATAAAGAAACAGCCTTGGCCTTTTGATATGCCAGCCCTTAGGTGGGTGGAATACACAAAACAGAATGCTGGGAGAAAGAAAACAAAGTCAGGTAGATGCATGAAGCTCTGGCCCAAGATGGACATGGGTTAGAATCTTCCAGGTAAGCCATGACCCTATGAAGGTACACAGATTACTAGAAATGGATTAATTAAGATATGAGAATTAGCCAAGAAGAGGCTAAATATAATGGGCCAGGCAATGCTTAAATAAATAGTTTTCCTTGTAATTATTTTGGATAAAGCTAGCCAGGAGCCGGGTGGCAGGAAGCGGCCCACTGCTTCTGCTCGCCTCATCACTACAGAAGGTGAGCATCCAAACAGACTAGGCTCCCACATAGACAGTACATGCAGGAGAATCAAAACCCAGTTCCATTGTCCTTGGCTTCTCAGTCAGCTCTCCTTCTCAGCCACATTCAGAGAGTTTGGATTGATCACATGCTCCATCATTCCCAGTCCAGCTAGCCTGGGTGAGCATTCATTAGAACAGCCACATCGTCTCAATGGGTGGGCGCATCCCTCGTCCTGACTTCCTTGCTCATGTTCTCCCTCCTTCTGCTCCTCATTTGAACCTTTGGAGCTCAGTCCAGTGTTCAAATGTGGGTCTCTGTCTCTATCTCCATCCATCGC
>LOEQ01010429.1:24751-47156 GCA_001685075.1 Bramus lutescens | reverse complement strand
ATCTGCAAATAACGAAAGTTTGACTTCTTCTTTTCCAATTCGAATCCCCTTGATCTACTTATGATGTCTTATTGCTATTCCTAGAACTTCAAGCACTTAAAAAGATATTTTCCAGTTTGCTGCTTTTAAAAACCATGATTTCACAATGTACAAATTATTTTACTAAAGCAAATGAGTGTAAAAAATAAAAGCAAAGAGGGCTGGAGAGAATTTTAAACAGGCTTCAAAGGACCCAAAACTCTCCTGGCCTCCATAAACACACACACACACACACACAAATGCACACATGTACACACATACACATATACACATGCACATAGTACACACACACACACACACTGTGTACATACACACAGACAAAACACATAGATAACTCTTTTTAAAAAGTATAAGTGAAAATTTCATTATGGGCACATATTCAGGGGGAGAATGCATGTGAGAGCTGAGAGATGTCATGGAAAGAGGCTGCCACTCAAACTGAAATTGATAAAATGTATAAAACGGTTGTTAAAACCCTTCTGTAGAAGTGCACTCTGTCAGTAAAAAGATAACTCAAAATAGAGTTGAGATCAATCCTTAGCTTCAATTTTACTTAGAAAAAAGTTAAATGCAGTAAAGCTAAAGTTGAAGGATTTCAGAGATCACAAATTTGGACTCCATTCCACAAAGGAGGAGTCATGTGTGTTAACAGGTCAATGTCCAGAGAGACACGGAAGCAGCAGAGTTCTCTTGCTCTGAGCCAGGGCCTTGTTCACACCAATTCAGTATCGGTAACATACTGTGTTTTCGCTTACATTCTGTTATTTGAGTGCAGGGCAGAGGATACGTTAAATGGGTCTTTACAAAATGTATTAAATATTCATTTCTCTATAAATGTTAACTGATTTAATAAATTCTAGCTGAACTGTGTGTCCTTGTCTATGTGATCAAAACTGGATCAAACTCCAGAGCTTGGGGAAAAAAAAAACATTCACTTTGATAGCACCTTTGTCTAAACTTCTGGCTTCTGATGTCCCCCTGCAAAGTGTCTATGGGGTGATATGAGTACCCTAATATAATTATCATCCTGTTGTAAGTAATTAACAAATAATGAGCAGCTGTCATATTATTAGCAAAAAAAATTTTTAAAAATCTCAATAAAAATGATGATCTTCATACTGGGTAAAAAGTCAACCAATTATCAATAGTACGTGTAATACCGAATTATTTTTGAAAGATCTGGAGAATAAAGGTAGCCAGCATCCATGCAGACAGATCATGGGCTCTTACACACAGAGTAGTTGACTGTGTTGTGTACTTTGATTAAAGTGGGTCACCTAGGAAGGTTTGTAATTTCCTCCCAGCTTTGCTTCTAAAGGCCCTTTCGTGTCTGCTATTTAGTTCTTTGACAGATGCATTCTGTTTTGAATGGATATCCAGCAACCCCTGGTTACTCGGGGTCCACTTGTGCCTCCTTGCTATCTCCCCACTATTCCCACCAGAGTGCTTGTCATTCTGTGTCCCATTTCTTGATGTTCAGGCCTGAAGCAAGGAGAGCACTTGATATCCCTATGAGTTTCTGTAGTATTATTTTTATTCTGTGGCCAAAAAGCATGTTGTACTTTTAAAGGCTATGGTTTTCACTTAAATTTATATGAATATAATTGCACACTCATATACAGTTGTAAGAAATAATGTATAACAAATTGGTATGCTCATTACCCAGTTTCTCCTAATGGGAACATCCTGCAAAACTATCTGAGAGTATTGTAACATTGAAACAATTCGTCATTCTTATTTCTTAATTTGGACTCCTCATTTTGCTTGCACTCATCCACATGTACTCAGTTCTGTATAATTTTAACACACATATAGATAGATTGGTCTAGTACCATGGTCAGCCATAAACTCAGAGCTCTCAATGATCAACATGTATTCTCTCCTAGCTGGGAAGGATTCCTAGGAAGTCCATGATCAAGGTGGCAGTGGATTTTGTGGGCAATGATGATGGACAGCTTCTATGTTTGTAGATGGCCCCTTCTGATGAACCCTTTTAAGGAGAAGCCGGAAGGGATATGTAGAGAGAGAGAGAATGAAGGGCCAATACGCTCCAGTCACTTGTGATTCTTGTTAGGCATTGAGTCAACATAGAGGCTCTACACTTAAGGCCGTTCCTAAACCCAGTCACTTCCCGGAGCAGCAATTCTCAAACTGTGGGTAGTGATCCCTTTGGGGGAATAACAGAACAGATATCCTGCATATTACATATTAACATTAAAACATTAGCAAAATTATAGTTATGAAGTGGTGATGAAATAATTTTATGGTTAGGGTCATCATAATTTGAGGAACGTTTTTATTAAAGGGTCACAGCATTAGGAAGGTTGAGAAACACGGTCTTAGAGGCTTTACCTCACACACCTCATGAAGGATTAGGGTTATAACATATGAACTGTGGAGGGGCAAAACAAACTAAAACAACAGCAACAACAACAATAAAAAATAGAAGTCAAGAGACAAAATTCTGTCAGTGAAAATACCCTGCCAATTAGCCCTTTCATGCCCTTGATTCATTCATACCCCTAACTGTGGTACCACTAATTTTTTTGTTTATCTAAGACTTTATATTAAAAACTAGCACATAAATGAAATGATATAGTAGGCGATCTTCGGAGAAAGCCTTTTCTTTTTATATAATTCATTAAAAAGCTCTCTACACTGCTGTGTACATCAATAGTGCTTTAGTTGGCAGTTCACGAAACAATGTTCCATTGAGGCATATGCCACTACCACCAACTAAGGGACATCTGGACTGTTTTTGCCTGTTATGAGTAGGATTATTATAATCATGCAAGTTATTTTTCACACAAAATATTTTTATTTCTCTGGGATAAAGAAGGCAGTTGCTAATTTATTATACTGGTTATGTCTCTCATCGCCTGTCAGCAAGCAAAAGAAGAAAGGGTTTACCTCAGTTCATGGTTGAAAAAGGAATATAGTTCATGATGAGTGGAAGGCACTGAGGTGGAAGAGGGAGGCAGGCGGCCACACAGCATCTTCAGTTGGGAAGCAGAGAGAGATGGACGCTCGAACCCAGGAGCATTTCTCTTCTTTCTCTTCTTATTCAGTCGAGGCCCCAAGCCCACAGGATGGTGCCAAGCATATCCAGGGTGTGCCTCACCTCTTTAGTTAAGTCTTTCAAAAAATGCCATTGTAGACACACCCAAAGTGTGCCTTACTAGCCTTCTAGGTGGCTCAACCCAATGAAGTTGGTTTAAGTGAGCTATTGGCTGTACAAAAACTGCTCATTTGACTTCCTAAGAAACTGCCCAATTTCTTTCTGGAGTGTCTGGACCATTTATTTCTTCTACTCACCAGCATTGCAAGAATGATCCTGCTTCTCTCTACTTCCGCCAGCGTTGGTTCTCATCCATGTTTTAAATTTTATCCATTCTGATAGGTGTGTAGTAATAGCTCATCAAAGTTTTAAATTGTCTCCCTGGGGGTGAGAAGATAGATCATTCTTTAGGCTGAATTGCCATGTCTAGGCCCTCTTCACCCGCATCTGTCTTTAGGCCTTCTGCTGATTGTGTGTGTGTGTGTGTGTGTGTGTGTGTGTGTGTGTGTGTGTTGGAAGAGATGAGAGAGGGAAGAAGCTGGGGGAAGTGAGAGAGAGATAATTGAGTTTTGATATTTCTTTACATATTCTTGACACCCCATTCCTCTGTTGGATATTTGTATTGCAGATGTTTTCCAATAATATCCACTTTGTCTTTTTGTATGAGCTTTTGAAGTTTTAATTTAGATGGGGTGCACTTGATCAGGTTTTCTTTTGACAAATAGTACTTTTGGTGCCAAGATTAAGAAATCCTTGTTGAGTCCCACATCCTGAAGATGCTCTTCTGCATTTGATTTTTATAAAACGTTATGGCTTTACCGATAGCATTTACATCCCTAATGAATTCAAATGAATGTTTATACGAGAAGTGCTGTTCATTCTTGTGTTTATTTAAAATATATGGCAGTATATAGCTTTGGGTTCTTTGTTTTTTAGCCAAAGTCCAGGCATTGTTAAATTGTAAGAGAGGCAGTGAAGTGGCATGTTTTGTGCTCTTGTGCCTTTGTTTTTCTGTGTCAGTTGCCTGAACGATGCAGTGCTCTGTCTTAAGTACTAATCCATGTCTGTGTGTTTCTCTATCACCACATGTAGCTCCAGTTCCACAGTGTCCATAGATCACTCCTTGCAAGCTCACTTCTTTCTTTGCTGTCATTCAATTGTCCCGCAGTCAGTGCTACATGTACCCGGGTTCTAGTTTTCTCCTTTCTCCCTCACTCCCTACTTATGTGGTAATCTCTCTTACCACAGGGCCTTTGCCTTCTCCATGCCTTAGAATCCACCCTCTACAAACTTCACCTGGTTGCCTCTTCAGTTCTGAGTTCAACAGTTTGTTTTTTTTTTATGAAATGTAGTAAGAGCCCCAGTCCCAAAATATCATGTAAATGATAGTCATAATGGTAGCTTAGTAGCGTTAATTTGTGTTGTTATTTTTGAGTTAATAATACAATTACATTTCTCTTTTCCATGCTCTTTTCAAACCCTTTCACATACTCCTCCCTGCTTTCCTTCCAACTCGAGTCTTTTTTTCAGTCACTGTTATTACATGTATATATACATATACATATATATTAGTAAATATAACCTGTTCAGCCTCCATAATGTTACTTGTATTTATGCTTTCAGGGCTGACCATTTGGCCCTGAACAGCTGGTTGGTGTGTCCTATTCTGTAGAAGACCACCTCTCTTACTCCCAGCTTTTCTCAATTGCTTTTACCTCTTTGTGTAGTGTTGAGCCTTGTGGGATTACAGGGGGTTGGGAGTCACCATGTCTGTTCCGGTAACCAAACTTGGGTCCTCTGAAAGGGCCATAAATGCTCTCGATGAGCCATCTCTCTGGCTTCATTGAGTGATTTAACCTTCCCCCTTGAAAACAAAGCAAAAATGAGTGAGTGAATACATTTTGTTTTACATATTTTAAAATCAAAGGTTATCATGTATAATTTAAATTCATAGACTCTAGATGCTAGACAGATTGCATACTTGCCTTCTGAGTGAGAACATCCACACACTACACTGCTTAGCAGAATAGAAATCTTAACCCAGATATAATAGGGGTCTGGGCAGAGGGTGAGATGGCACAGAAAACACATCCTGAAATGCTCCCGTGACTAGTATTTGATAGCTGCAATAAACAACCAGAGTGGTTTCTTCTGTACATTTTAATCCCTGAGAGCGTGGAGTCATAGCCCACAAAGCCTCCTAACATGCTTTTCACATAGTAAACTCAAAAGCATTAAGAAATGGAGGGGCGGCCAGGCAGAGGAGGCTATTAGTGGCCGGATGTGTAGCAGAACACTTTACAAAGATGGAATATAATTTTGTTGGCCTATTTATGAGTTAAAAATATATATTATTTTGTTTGGCCCATTTTCCATTTTCCATTCTCCTGGGAGCCCTGCAGAACCATAGCTCATTTTTAACTCCCTCCCATCGCTCCTCATTTTCCATCCACTCATGTGGATGGGAGGGAAAGTCACTTCGCCATTGTCAGCTGCTCTGGAGCACTCAAGACATCTCCCCCAGAGCGGGGAAAGCAAGGACCCCACATTGAGAACTTTCCATTCTACATCCCTTCGCTTTGGCCCAAGGGACTAATCAGGTGTTCTAAATACTGACTAACTGGGGTGGGTCATTTCCATGCCTATGCTCCAAAAGGCTGGGAAGTAGCTTAAGTGCAAATGCCATTTGCATGCACACAGTTTGTTTGCATTGTTTTCCTTGTCCGGAGATGGCAGCACAGAGAGCTGGAGGCATAAGCTTGCGGGGTGGGAGCCTAGTAGGTCATATTTGGACACTGTGTCTCATTAAAACTTTTTATCCAATTGCTGCATATCGGTCTCCCGTGTATCCAAACCCACGAGTGGGGCACTGTGCATCTTCTGTCGGAACATCTGAATCCTTGCCACATAGAATGAAAATGTTGATTGCACTCAGCTTTGCCAATGTCTCTTGACAGGAAAGAGCAGACAAAATCCTCTTGAACAAATGAAATGTCACTCAGAGCTCAAACGTAAGAAACAAGATATGGTGTGTTATTTTTGGAGATTAGAGATCAGCTGGATCCAATTAATCCTCGAATGTATAATGAGCAAGCAGGGCTGGTTTTATGATTCAAGAATGTTCTCTAAACCAGTTCCGTAGCTGTTCTTACCCTGAGACCCTCTACTTCCCTGTGAGGTTGGCATTACCTTTTGTTTTGGAGGGAAGCTTTCTGGAAAGCCTGTGCCTTGGGAATGGAAAAGGGAGACTTCCTTTTTCCTCCTTAATGAGCTTTATAGGCCACACAGTGTTAGAGCAGACAGAAATCTGAAGGAGAGAAAGAATCTGAGCTGAGCCCTTTCCATCTTGGCAGCACCCATCCCCACCCTTCTTGGATCTCAAGGTTTTTGCCAAAGGAAGTCTTTCAAGACATTGGCTTGCATGACAGTGTGTGCAGGTAAGAGGCAGGGAGGAAAAGGAGGCTTTAGAATTCCACCAGGCTTTTGAAATGGGTTGCAGGTTTTCATGGCAGAGAGTGTACCATTGGAAGGTTCCCAGGTTTAGTGACTCCTTCTTCTAGCTCTCCATAGATCTTTGTTTTCTATGCAAAGCTCCATGAGTCCTGGAGGAAAGGCATCCTTCCTTCCCAGTTCTTGCAGTGAGTATTTGAGACACTTGTAATCCAGAGGCCTCTGCGTTAGCCATCTCAGCATTAGCCTCTAGTCTCTAGCCTACTTTAGGATCTCAGTGATGAGTACACCTTATAGATCTTTCTGGATCCTGAAAATGTAGTTTAGTGAACAGGCCATTACTATCACTGGGGAGCTGGTTAGTGATACAAACTCTACTCAACACCCTGTGACTTTCACCAGACCTTTAACATAGAGACCTGAATGATATTTAGGCAAATTAAGATGTGAGCAGCACCTCTTCTTTTATAGCTCTGGAAGCCATAGCCCCAAACTGGGGAGTTATTCATTAATCCCATATAATGACAATGTGGAGCCTAATATTCTGCTCTCTATAGATAATTCTCATCTGTCCTCCACCAGACATTGACTGTCTTGAGTACGGAACTGTGTTGCTGATAGATTTGTGCTCCTTAACAAAAGGTAAGTTGGTCCCATCCACGTAAGCACAAAGTGTGTCGGGTCTCCTTGCTCTCCCAAATAACTTGTGGAAAGATATGCAGCTCAGTGTCTGTGTTTCGTAGGTGTATAATTACGGCTGGTAGTGGA
Organism: Bramus lutescens; assembly: GCA_001685075.1. NCBI lineage: Eukaryota > Metazoa > Chordata > Mammalia > Rodentia > Cricetidae > Bramus > Bramus lutescens. The sequence continues at coordinate 39,841 of LOEQ01010429.1, read as the reverse complement.
GTCTGGGTTTGGTTTTTGTAGACTCTTGGCCTCTTATTCAAATAATTGAAGTAAAGGCTCAGACAGATTTTAAAATAATGGGGAAACTTTATTCATATTAAAATAATGTTACATATGAGAAGAGGAATTCAAGAGTCCTAATCATTCTCTGGGTCTATTTTTATGATGTTAAGGAAAAAAGGGCATTTGGTTGCCCAGCAGTGTAGCATGGGATTTCCTATGTTTTAATTGGCAAGTTTGGATTACATAAACATTTGCCCATTGTACATGGCCCCTCCCATGGTGCATCTGATTTTAACTGTAGGCTCATTTAATTATGCTTGGGCATAATATAGTAAATATGAGATTCTGCCTAAACATTCAGTTAGAAGACAAAGTTTGCCTTTTGGGGCATGAACCCAAAGCCAGTTAAGACAAGACAGGTCAATTGCTTATAGTTTCTCGAAATGTTCCAGGATGTGTTTGAATAGAAATGGGGTGTTATAGAGGAGTTGAGAATAGAAGAGACTTACTTCTACTGTTTAAGGGAAGTATCTTTGCAGCTCAATGCTGGTGGGAGTCTTAGATTGCTGATAGTATGCCTTGTGTATTGTTTGAGGTGTGTGTGTGTGTGTGCGTGTGTGTACATACTATATGCAGATAGCTTCATAAGTTACCAAGTACATCATTGGAAGGGAGATATCTGTACAGCCCAAATCCAGTGTTTCCCAGGTTGCTAAGCTATTTCCCATACATCATCGTCTCACAATTAATACTAGTATAATATTAATAGTATGGCTATAACTAAATACGAATGCTATCATTAATGTTGTATATGGATAAAAGTAAGAAACTGTAATTTTTCTGGGCAGGGTGTGCGATCTACCCAAATAGCTCACAGACCAGATCTGGTAATATTAATTTTGGCAATATGTTAAAATTATATTGGAAACATAGGTAATAGCTAATTTAAGCTCTCAGAACATCTTATTGCAGCAGACATACATAGGAATAAAAGCTATGAGAAAGAAGGATAGCATGATTCAAAATCAAGAGGAAGCTAGACTAAGAACAATATATATTGGACACCTATACTGATTACATATGGTGATAGTACACAGTTCTTTCAAACAGTATGCCACTTATGCCACTTAATTCTTTAAACAGCAGATTGTGGGGGGGGAATAACACAACCATGAGCTAGCATGTTAGTAGATGATAGACGGACCTTATCCATGATGATGATCCAATATATTTTTTCATGAAGACCCCCAAAAAGGAAAAAGACAAAGAAAGAGAAAAGAAAATCCTGTCTTAAATAGTGATGTCATAGCCATTGTATGTCACAGAACAACACAATGCTCACATGACTGACTGTGGATGCAGTTGAAGGCAAATCACCTATCCTGCCCCCTGCAAGGGAGCATAGCCCATGGAGTTACGAACTTGACAATGACAGGAAATGGTTGTTAAATAGTTTAGCATTTACTATGCCATGCTACCATATAATATTTTAAAGGGCACTCCTCCCATGTATAAAAACATGCTTTTTGTAAAGCAGAGTTCCATGCTATCCCAGCAGCAGCCGCAGGCATCTCATGTTAACTGTATCCCTTGTTCACATCAAGAGGCCACACTGGGTGACTGACCTACACCATCTAGTCCTGTGTAATCTACAACGACTGCGCAGTGACAAAAGAAGCTAGCAGCTGTCCACATTATTATTAAGGGACACATGGCTGCATATGAGGAGGTCTTGAGGAGCAAACAGTCTTCCAACAGGTAGTACGATAAAGAAATGCCCCTTTTGGTAGAATAAATAATGTATGCATGGATGGCTGAAAGGGTTTGCTCGGAGGATAGCCAAGAAGTGTATCATGTTATAGCATGTGCAGAAATGGATTTAGGGGGCAATGCTGGGAAGGCAGGCTGAACTTTGATTCTCTAGAGTCCTGGATGTCCATTGGCCTCTGTCTTCACTGAAAATCCTGAGTAGTAATGTGAGGTAAATGGAGCTGAGTGTAGGAGTACATCCCTAGCACATGGGCTATGAGGAGGAAGAGAACCGTGAAGGCTCATTTTTATGCAAGAGCAGAAATTGTTCAGGTTAGAATGGTTAAGGTCAAGCCTTTGGACCAGAGAAAGTGTGGAAGGAACAGGTAAGTTAGACAAAACATGTCTTCCCCTCACTGTGTGTCCATGAGAAGTATCAGGAAGAACTCATTAGGCCTTAAATCTTAAAACTGGACTTTGGACCCAGAGGGGCCATTTGTGCTGGTATCCTTAGTTCACACATGTCTATATACATGGAGAGTGGTAAGGAGAAGGCCATTGTTATTTATTTAGTTCTGTGTGGGTTTCCTCCACACACATTCCTGGGACTTTCTACTTGGATTGTAAATAAGTGTGGAACAATTCCCAGTTTTTTTACCAAGTGGCATAGACACCTCTGTGATAGTTACATCAGCACTATCTCATGCTTGTTTATGTCCTTTGTGTCTTACAGACAAGTTAGAACTGTGCTCAATTGTTGGCATGCATGGGACTTTTATGCCAGAAGCTTTATGCCTGCTTTTTTGGGGGGGATATAATAATGGGTTCTTTATTTAGGGGTAGACTCTCAGATCTACAGTTCTTTGCATGAGCGGGAAACAGGAACCGAATCCAGCAGTCGAGAGAGAGAGAGCAAGTGAGTGAGCATGTTTTTTTAGTACCCAAGGCCGTGCCCAACCTGGTCCAGCATCTCAAAGGTCATAGGCTGAAGGAGTTCCCTCAGCACTTCCCCCTTTTATCTAAATAAGACATTTCCAAACTCAATACAGAACTACATACAATAAGAACAGATATCAAGTATAAAAATTAGAATTACAACCAGCATAAACAATGTTAATCAAGAAACATATGCTAGCTATTTCAATAATTATTCTATCCTAAGGAGTCTAAGTTTTATATTAGAAATGGCTTGGTTAAGTCATGAGAGGAAAGAAACTATGACTATCTAGTTTTCACCCCCATCAAAGATCTGAGAAGGAAAATAATATTACTTGAGTAGACAGAAAGTACGATCAAACAGCTTCCAAACTGTGCAATAAATGACAGAGATAACTGGCTACCTAGGCAATCACCCAAAGTCTCATTTGCAATGTTGGAGCAACTGACTTTTACTAAGGCCTAGAGTAACTGGCAGATAATTTTCAGAGGCAGGAAAATTTTCAAAACAGTCTTACTCTGACTTGGAAAGGTTTGGCAGTTTTTTTTCTTGTATCCTCTTTGTTCTGTCTGGACACCAAGCATTTTGTCAGTGATCAAGGCATGGGCAGTTCTTTTCCTAAAGGTCAGTTTTGCCAAGAAGAAAACAAGCTCCAGGTAGAGTGTCTTCAGTGCTCAACACTCTTGGGAATAGATTGGTGCTGCCAGATGCCTGCTTTTCTTTAGACAAATCCAGTTCTGAACATAGGAAGCTCAAGGTTAGACTGGCAGAGAGTGCTGGTTGAGCATGTCATTGCAGATATTCTTGCTGAAGCTACTTATTTTAGGTTTATTTAGAACTTATTTAGTTCTTTAGGATTTTCAACTGTGGGGATGTCACATGCTGCCTGACAAGATGATGGAAGGAATTTGGCATGTGCTATTATTTTCCTGTGGAGGAGACAATGATGACAAGCCTTTCTGAGATGGCTCAAGGAGTCACACACTTAGATACAGATGGCCACCACTCTTCTAACTGCATGCCCTGTTTAAAGGGTTGAGCCACTGTCCATCTTGTTCGAATGTCTCAGGGTTTAAAGAGCAGTTCCATATTTAATTAGAGCCTGAGAAAGGCTGCAGCTTCAAGACAGAACAAGCTTAAAAAAAAAAAAACTTTTCATCTATGAAAGGTTTATCATGAGGTGAAGCTTTACCCTTGGGTAGCCAGAGAAGGTGAGCCAAGCAGAGTCTGATAGACACCAAACTATAGGGTTCCAGGGAAGGCTTCTTAGGAACTATACAGAAACCCCGAGGTATTGCTAATAAGCACTTCCATGTAGAGATCTTACTGGGGTGTGTCTAAAGGCATAAGTGTAGCCATAAAGTGATTAGAGAGCTTCCTTTGAAAGCAGTAGGATCATATCTCCTCCAGGTAAGTGCCAGAGAGCTACTGTTCAGCTGATAGCCACAGATTCTCCAAGTGCCTCTCTGCAAAGGTTGAGTCCTCTGTTCAAGCTTTCTGACCTTGAGTGTTCTACGCAGGTGTTCTAAACACCCATCTCTCATTGTAAAGCAGAGAACAGCAGAACTTAACAGTGGAGAACTGTATGGATTACGTGAGTTAATCGCTGTCCTATAAGAGGTGAACAATCCCCCTCACAGAACAAAATGTATTCTGTTTCAGACAAGGCAAGCAAATAGTATCAGTCATGTGTCAGTAGCAATCGGGTTTCACAATTTCGTTCTTACATTAACATATAGTATGGAACCAAATCTTTGGGGGTGAACAACTATATGAATATTGCCACTTCAGCAGATCAGTATAAGCACAGGGTGCACAAAAGGGACATGTACCCCAATACTTCCTGCTCTACTCCTTCACTCTTCCAGCTCCCCTACTTCTTGGCAAACACTCATACTGTCTCCATCACTGTGAGTGCCTTTGTAAGTGTGACATATAAATGAATTGCACACTAACTTTCTGAGCAGGATTCTTTAGCTCTCTGCGACACCTTTGATGCTAGTGTGAGCCACCTATCAGTAGATTGTTGCTTTTTGCTGCTGAAAGGCATCCTATTGTAAGAAGGTGTTACTGTTGATCAGTTCATTCATGGAAAGTCACTTGGATTGCTTCCAGGTCTGGAAACTCACCAGATATGCTGCAAATACTTGATGTGGCAGTTTTGTGTGACTAACAGTTTTCCTATCTCTAAAGGAAAACTTCCAGGAGTGGGATTTCTGAGTCATATAAATAGTAAACACATGTTTAGCTTTGTAAAACATGGCAAATGCCATAGCTATATTATGTCATGTTCCCACTAGCAACACATGGGGGATATGAGCCACCCTGTGTCCTTACCAGACCTTGGTATTGACAGAATGTCTTCTTTTGTCATAGTAGTCTATTAAGGCTGAAGTAATACCCATGTGGCTTCAGTTTGCACATTGCTAATGACTAGGACAGTTGCTTATTTATTTGTTTACTTTGACCGCATGAACCTCCTCTCAGAAGGGATGTCTGCTCAAATTGTTAACACTATGCTTTAAATTCCATTGCATTTTCCTACTGAAATTGTGTTACCTGCAGATCAATTTGAGAGTTAACAATTATGTCTTATTACGTCCTCCACTCTATAAGTTCTACTTGTTTTCCATACATTTGACCTCTCACTGATTTTTGTTTCTAGCATTCTTTAGCATGGAGGTGCAATACAGTAGATTATGCTGGGTTTGTCTATAAGCATTTTGTGTTTCTTAAAGCTATTTTAGACAGTAAATTTATTATTTCCTTCAAATTGTCCATTGCTACTGTATGGATAAACAGTTCGTTGTTTGTTGTTTGACACTTGATAAACTTATTTATCATTTCTAGGAACACTTTTATAATTGTCTTGAAATTTTTACACCCAGTAGATTATGTCATCTGAAGATGCTTTATGTCTTTCTCCTGTCTCTTGAAATGACCTCTATTCACAGTTAATGGCCACTGCCTTGTTTTATACCATGGAATATCTACAATGGTACAGGGAAGAAGAAACTCATGCAATGCTTGTCTTGTTACTTGGTTGATATTTTGAGTTCTGTCATTTTCCTAAACCTGGTTTTAGGTGTTGTTTCACTAGTGTCTTCAAAGAAATTCTCTTCATTCTGCATAGATTTCATAGCTTCATTCAATGCAACCCAAACCAGAGAGACTGGATTAGGGTGTATTCATATTTCCCCATCATTTTTTCTCCTCATTTTCCCACATTCAGGCTCCCTTTTAGATCTTATTCCCAAATGTCATCCAGGGATATGAACTAGGAGCCTGTCCTGGACCAGGGAAAGAGAAGGAAGAAGGAAGGGAGAAAGGGAGAGGGAGAGAGGGAGAGAGGGAGAGAGAGAGAGAGAGAGAGATCCATTGTAGATAGCATATTGAACTCTGACTTCCTTAGTTAGCATTGTGATCTAAGAAACTGAGCTAAATGAGTCTAGACACAGGGCAAGAGAAAACTTTAACTCGGCTTATTGTTCAGATTATTTCAAATTAGTGAGTTAATGAACCCCTGAAACCACAGAAATTATTTGGATCAATTTACAACACAGGAACTGGATGGGAGCTTTCTTTGTTTGGCTGGCGTGGTTATTGGTAATTCTGCACCTTGAAATGGCTGTGTGGGCAGGTGCTGCCGAAAGCTGAGGACCTGCATGGTGGGCCAGCACAGGGAGCTGGTCAAGGGGAAAGAGCCAAAGCAAGAGACGTCCTAGAAGTTCTTCCTGGTCTTGCTGGGTTTTGTCTACTGCTCTGGAGCACCCCTTGAGCTGTGGTTCTCCGGAAATATCTGTTCTAGCTCTGCTGAGCTAGCTGGCGAGGCTAAACCGAAAATTCCAGGAACCCAGGTATGTAGCTTCCTTCAGTCCTGGAAAGACTTGGAAGGAAAGTCAGCCCCGCCCTTAGGAGGCTTCAGGTCACTTCTTTTAGGGGCACAGATAACAGCTTGCAGGTTCTCTCCAGTGTCTCTGTTGAGAGCTGGTCTGCAACACTGCCATCTGGTGGCTCCACGGCGACATTCAGCGTTCAGAACATGAAAAAGAAAAAAAAAGACCTCTCCTTCTCTTCTCCCTTTATTTCTTTATTTCTTCTCTCAAGCATTTTTTTCCTTTTCAATTGACTTGTGATGAACTTTCTGACATAACTGTGCAGCGTTTTTAGGCTCTGCCCAAGCCATTTCTCTCTTCTTGAATGCCTGTGCCGAGAGGGATCTGAGGTGAAGGACAAACAGGGATTTGAAGAGCCCCACGCTTTCTGATAAGAAATTTCCACTTACACAGACACAACGGTGCTGAAATGTGTGGAGTTTCCTTCTCTACTGGGGTAATGATTCGCATCTTTAGTTTCCTTAGCATAGGCAACATGCTCAGCCTAGGGACTCGAGTTTTATGCTTCTGTGCTTTGGGGTGTTGTGGTTTAAACGTGGAATGCCCCGCATAGGCTCGTGGTTTTTAACACTTGTTCCCCAGATAGTAGTGGTGCTGTTCAGAGAGGTTAGGGAGACCTTAGGAGGGAGCCCCCTAAGAGAGGAAGTGTGTCACTGGGGGTCACTGGAGGTGGACCCTAAGGGTTTCTAACCTGGCCCTGCTTCCTGCTCTCCTGCTCTTTTTGGACCCCCTGATGCAATGTGATGGGCTCGTTTCAGGATCCTGCAGCTCTGTCTGACCTGTCATGAAGAACTGTAGCTCCTTCGGAACCATAAACTAAAACCAACACTTCATCCTCTAGGCTGCCTTTGTCAGAGCATTCTGTCTCAGCAGGATACCAAAACAGAGCGTCCTCGAACTAGTGACTTCTCTGGAAACCCCTTCTGCCTGGTGCCCTCCTGGAGCCCTTTCTCTTGCTTACTCCTACACAATGCCTTGCTGTTTCAGAGGCTACAGATTCCTTTTTTTTTTTTTTGCACTCTCTAAACAAATCTGGAAAGCTTTTTTGTTGTCTGAAATTTTTAGAATTCTAGTTGAAAATGTCAACTAGCTGCTTCAGTCATCCTAATGGGACATAGCACCGATATGGTGCAGGGACTCGGTTGTATTCACTCCACTTCTGTAGGCATGTGATTTCTCTTCCCCTTGTGGCTCACCTTAAGAACCTCCCCCCTTATGCTTACTTAATGTGATACGTTCTCTCTCTCTCTCTCTCTCTCTCTCTCTCTCTCTCTCTCTCTCTCTGTTCTTCTTCTGCAGTTTTGGAGCCTGTTCTGGAACTCACTCTGTAGACCAGGTTGTTCTTGAACTCACAGATATCTGCCTGCCTCTGCCTCCCCAGTGTTGGGATTAAAGGCATGTGCCACCACCGCTGGGCTTCGCAGAAGGCTTTCTTAGGCAGTGTTCTTATGTCTTCTGTGAGGGTTCCGTATGTGCACACAGTCCCCATTCACCACACTCTCCTATTTAGCTCGTTCCAGATGCTGCCCACACATTACCTCTTCCCTACCTCATGTCCTCCTCCTCCACTCTTACAGCCTGCTGAGTCTAATTGTGATGCCCATATATGCATGAGTGTGAGGCCACCCACTGTCACATGGCCAATACACTCGGGACCACACCCCTAAAGAAAACTCCCTCTCCCTCCCCAGCAGTTGCTGAAGCTCTTTCTGCTGGAGTTTTGTCAGCAGAAGCTCATTACAGGATATGGGGACTTGGTGACCAAAGCTCCAGCATTTCTGCCTCATCCTCTTCCTTTATGATGTAAACTGTTATTGGCTATTGGGCATTGGCTCCCAGGTTCCATCTGTACTGGATGGTTGTCAAAAAAAAAGTCATCTATGTGGGGCACTTAAACATTAGTATATCATTTTAGGAATTAACACAGCAGGAACTACCCTCTAAGCAGTGAAGTGAGGCTGATTCTGGGGCACAGGAGAGAGAAAGTGGGTGTGGACCGCTGATAAGCTATCCATCTGCCAAATGACCACATTCTGAAGAGCTGAATATGAAAATGATTTACCACATGTGAATTTAGAGGCATTTAAGCACAGACACTTAACCCACTTCATTTTCCAAAAAGGAAAGATTCAAGAAACTTGGAAATCATAAACTCGTCCACTCAGAAATGCCGAGAGATGAAATAATCAGCTGGAATCCAAGTGTGAATTAGAATTGGGGACTTTATTGTCAGGCAGGCTTGCTCCCAGAATGGTTATAATTATCTGGATCACTGATAGCAGCTTCACCTGGCGTCCACAAGGCAGAAAAAAAAATCTATGACTGCAAAACTAGTGTCATGGACCTTATGTGATAAAACTTGAAGTTTAATTATTTTACTTTTAGTTAATTCTTTATATAGAGAATGTAAGTAAAGGCCTGTCAGTTTGCCGAAGAGTTCTCTTACTATGTGTGCCTATCTGATTTTCAAAAACGTATTAGAAAGAAAGAGTTGACAGTGGAAATTCTATTTCAGGCAACAAACTGCCAACACTGGGGAGTTACAGATAATAATTTAGGGAGAATTTTCAAACCACACAAGGAATGAGATAGGGGAGTCAGAATTTTGATGGCCAGGTTCATTTTATTTGGTTTATTTCTATGATTTGATTTTATTATTATGAAGCAGTGTCTCACTCTGTAGTCCAGGATGTCATCATACTCATAGCAAATGTTGGCCTCAACCTCCCATGTACTTCGATGACATGTATGAACAATGCTGCCTGCCTCTGCTTCACACATCACAAAAGCTCTAAGGTACCACTGATTTACAACATTCCATGTACTCTTAGCTGAACTCCAGAATCAGTATCATGGTTTTCACTCTGTGCTTTAAATGCAGCAAATATGTATGAAAGCTAAAAATATTAAAGATGCTTAAAAATGAAACTTGATGATGTATAGAAATTGGACATATGGCTTTCATATTTCTTGTGTTGGGGCATATCTGCTGAAGAACCACTGTTATACATAATCATCCAGGTGAAAATGTCTGACCTATGAACTTTCTGGAAGAAATGGAATATGCATAGAATAGGAGGATGGGGGTACACAATTTTCATACAAATGTTTCAAAGTACAACTTGTGGGAAGAGATGGGTGTGATTGTAAGGAAGAGAGAAGAAAGGGGATTAAGAGAAAAGTGTATATTCTTGTACTCATTAGCTTCCCAAGTATTTATTGAATTTTCTATAGAAACAACTCAAACAAACATCAGTCTTTGCGATAATTCTAGCACCCAAGCCTCTCGGTTAACTTCTCAGGTAAGTATCTTATTTAGGCTAAGAAAACAAAACAAAACAAAAAACAAGTCAATGAGGAGAAAACAAAAGTATGAATCCAATATGGAATACAGGCAACTCAGGGCATTTTTGCTTTTGGACTCGTGCTATGCTAGTTATGATCTGTGAGTGATTAGCACCAATTTCACTTGGATGCTTTTAAAAATTCTTTGTCAAAGTGCACAGTACATGGCCTGCCATCTCCTAGGTACCTAATCTCAGAAGAGCTCTGTTTTGTTTAACATGCTGTTGTTGCTATATTGAAATTCTTTTTCTTCCTTTTACTTAAAAAAGATTCTTTTTCTCATATAGTATATCCTGATTACGGTTCTGATTTCTAGTCCTTCTTGGTCCTCCCCTCTAATCCAGATCTATTCCCTTTCTGTCTCTCATTAGAAAAAAAAAACAGATAGTTAAGGGATAATAATAGAATATAACGAAAAACTTATAATAAGATTACTAAAAACCATCCCATTGGAGTGGGCAAAACAAACAAACAGAAGCAAAAGAGTCCAAGAGAAGGCACAAGAGTTCAAGACTTGTTCGAACACTCAGGCATCCCATAGAAACGCTAAACCGGAAGCCACACTATTACTCAGAGGGCCTGGTACAGAACGGTGCAGGCGCTGTGCTTGCTGCCTCAGTCCCAGTGAGCTCAGATGAGTTTTTAGCTAGAGGGCCTTGTTTCTTTGGTCTCCTCCCACCCCTCTGGCTTTTATATTCTTTCTATCTCCTCTTCTACAGGATTCCCAGAACCCTGAGGGGAGGGATTTATTTGATGGATAAATCCTATTTAGTTTTGAGCACTTTGAGGTCTCGTCCTCTCTGTGTAATGTCTGGCTGTGTTCTGTACTTGCCGTCTTGACATTCTTAACTTTTGAGAACAGCTCTCTAAATTTTAGTTTCCCACTGGCAAATGGTGTGCTTGTTATCTTGTAGACTCTAAAACAAACAAACAAACAAAAAACCAATCGCGATTTTACTTTTAACTGTGTGTGTCTGTGTGGGTACATACATGAATGTTGGTATTCAAGGAAGTCAGAAAAGGGTGTCAGATACCCTGGAGTTGGAGATACTGGTGGTCGAACATTCAGCATTGATTCTAGGACCAAATTTGGGTCCTCTGGAAGAGCAGTATGCAATCTTAATGGCTGATGGACAAAGTCTTCAGTTCCTCCCCCTACCTTGTAGGGTCTCAGGCTCTGCAAGGACAGAAGTATCACAAAGATCCATGTGTTAACAACGTCCTTAGGTGATGGGCATGTTTTCTAAATGCAGCAAACATGATTCCAATCATAAAGAGTTTAAAAGAAGAACTGTAGCAGATGGTATACGGTGAAGTTCTCTGAAGTAGCTGCATCTATATTAAAGATCCTGGATATTGTTGGACCTTGGCTGACCAGAGCATCAAGATTGTCTAGCGAGGGAATAATGCAGGTCAAAGGCCAAAGTTATTTTGGCCTTTATATGACCTAAAATCACCATGAATAAAGATTGTCTTGGTAAAATTCTTGGACTGTAGCCGCAAGCTCGACACTTTTCGCCTCCACCAATCCTAAGGCTAGAAAGTGACAGCGACAACGTCTAGGTCCTATAGATTTTCCCACCTTGATGAATCCTGCCCGCTGGCTTAATTTCTCCAACTGTGTTTTGAGAACATACTGATTCCTAAATTTTTTTCCTGCCACTGTAGTAGTGGCTGTAACCTTTCTGTGGTGGAATGTACCATTCAGAAGGATTTGAATACAAGTTCCCTTATATCCATATCTGGCTCAGGGAGAAATATTTTCTAATTCTCTGTTTATGGTTACTTTATGTTGATACTTTATGTCTTTCTTTTAATCTTGCAACACATGAATCATTCACATGTTTTATCTCCATTGAAATAGTGAAGGATTCATTAATAAAATTATTTTTTATGTTTTTGTCTCTTCCCATCACTGTCAAAAGCTTATAAGGCAAGTCAATTTTAAAGGGCAAGAGGTTTGCAGTAGCTCACAGTTTAAAGGTTCTACTTCATGAGTGGAGAGACTCATTGCATCCAGGCCTATGGTGGGACGTAGCATGTCATGACTGTGATTATATGCTTAATACGCAAGACTGCTGACCCTAGGGTCAGGAGATGAATGACAAAGAAAAGGTGGGGACTGTGCCTGGGCTACCACTTTAAGGACAGTCCTTTAATGAAAATCACTCCCAGCCAGGCACCGTCTCTCCATCTCTTAATGTTCCCAGCATCTTCCAGCTGGAAACATTAAGCATTGAACAATTGACCTGAAAACGTTGTCTCCCCTTTGTTTCATGACGGGTAAACAGGCAAGAGACCTATTTTGTTATCAACTCCTATACAGAATGTCAGTAGGTTTGGTTATCTGTGAAGAGACGTCAATGTCTGAGATCTGGAATATGTGTCAAAGGCTCAGGCCTTTGTTTTTCAGCCTGATGCTGTTGGAAGGTGTGAGTATGCTGATGCCAAAAGATGGAGTCTGCAAAGGAGAGAAGATGGAGCTGTGCATTTGGGCTTCTGCCAGGCTTTGTCTTATGTGTCTTCCTGAGCTACTTTCTGAAGTGCATCCCTTTATAATGAAAACATACTAGGCAACATGACACCTTCCTAAGCTCTCTGAGTTATTCCAATGACTATCAGCGCAGAGGGCATCCTGGGTACTCTGGACTTGCTAGCTGGTTGTTCAGAAGTGCAGGTGGCACCAGCAAAAGTAACAGTCCCATTAGGAACTGTGCCTGTTCACTTGTGGGATCCACACTAACTCGAGGTAGCTTAGTGTGAAGTTTCACTACAGAATACCAGTGGATTTCCAGAGAGGTACACAGGAACAAAGATGAGGAGACGTTGGCATTTAGTGTCATCCACTTAGGTCCACCCTAGTCACACAGATGTACACAATTAACTCTATGAGGACCATAGAAAACTCTGATGGCTGCCTGTTCTGTAATTCAAGGTAAAAAAAAAAACCCTCTGTTCTGCAGCAGCATGAGATAATGGATTCAGAGGAATCTAAATTCAAAATGCTTCCTGAACCTCACCTTTGTCTTTTAAACTTTCCCTATGCAACACAGGTATACAGGTATATAAATGAGCACACAGATCTAACACTTAATGATAAGAAATCATTTAAAAGTTTATTTTGAGCTATGCAGTGGTGGTGCACTCCTTTAATCCGAGCATTCATGGGGCAGAGGAAGGCAGATCTCTGTAAGTTCAAGGACCAGCCTGGTCTACAGATAGAGTTCCAGGATAGCCAGAGCTGGTACTAAGGGTAACCCTGTCTCAAAAAGCCAAGCCGAAGCAAACACATAAAATAAAATTTATTTTGAAATAATTCTTTGGTGTACATTTTATTTACCCTTTGTTAAAAATGAAAGCAAATCTGCATACTACTGAGATCGATTCACTTATCTGTCTTAAAGAATTAAATCTTTTCTGAATATTTGCTAGAATATGATGCAGAGCGATTTTAGAGTTGAGCAGAATTTTATATTTTAGCCATCAGTGTTGATTTTTGGGCCATTTCAGAAAATTTCAGGAAACATCTTCTAATTCCAAGCAAAACACATTTAGTGATCGTGTGAGTGTGTATGTGTGTGTGTGTGTAACTCAAGCATCAAGTTTTAAAATCAAACATCCTAAAACAATACAATACAAAGAGATGTCAATTTTATACTTGCAAACTAAAGAATGGAGGCAAGAAAACAGCAACATCTTTGATTTCTGTAAGTAAAACAATTCTGTTTTTGTAAGAGCAGAAAACTGTGTGTGCAGTAAACACATTCATGACACACAATGGTCTTGTGCCTGGGTGAGAGTGTGTCAGACAGTGTCCTTGTGTGATGTGACGGGGCAAAGTGTGCATCTGGTATGTTCAAACCAAGGCTGCAAGGAAGTTGTGTGACCAGCACAGGAGAGCAGTGTTTAAAATACCGTGGGTTCACTATACATTTGGTTTTGAATTAATTTTTGCTCGTTGTTTTGCTGTTCAGAAACTTTTTATTGGCAGACCCTTTGTAGTTCCCACGCTGTAACATCACCCCAATGCAGCTGAAGGCTACAGTTTAGGAAGATGGGGTTTAGATTTGCAGGTATTATTTAATTTCTCGAGTTGTGCTTCTTATAAGTTGTTGTGAATAGTAATAGAAATCCAGTGAAGTGGAGCTGCCATGACGAGGCTGTAAAACTGTTTTCCTAATAATATGCATTAATGTTAGGCAATCTATTTTCTCTGTTATTTTCAAGAATTTTTTTAAAAAGTGTGTTATAGAACTGGGGAGATAGCTCAGTCTGCAAATGCTTGGACTTCAATACCTGAAATCCACATAATGTGTTAGGTGTGGTGGCATGTGCTTGGAATCCCAGCACGAGGAAGCGGAAGCAGCGAGATCCCTGGGACTTGCTGGCTAACTAGCTTAGTCTAGTTAGTGAGGTACAGGTCAGGGAGACCAGTGATCCTGCCTCAGTTATAGAAATTACATATGGAACCAAAGGAATGGAACTTTAGGTTGTTCACTCATATGTGTAAGTACACATACCCTGGGCACACACATTCACCTGAATCGGAGTGACTATCTGTATTCAATATAAAAAAAATCACATTTATGTATTAAGGTGTATGTGTGTGCTTTTTTGTATTCTACTGTGCAGAAAAAGCTAGAAATTCTGTAAAATGTCTTCAAGTAACTGTGGTTACATGACATAAGACATACAATGTTTTCTACCCACAGACATTTTATGAATTAAAATGATTGATGAATATCATCTTTTAAATGAGTCTATAATGGTCCACCAATACAACTTTATCTAGTGTTAAGTGAACCCTGCTGATGTTTGTGACCCTCAAATTTTAATTATTGTAAATAAAGCTGTGATGTCCCCAGAACCATGCCTTGGAAAAGGAACCCTCACTCATTTTTAAGGAAACATGGCTATAAGCATATTTCTTAGTCAAAAAGTGTTTACTCTCCCACCTCCTCCTTACAACCTCCGTTCTCTTTCTTCCTCCCTTTAACTTTGAACCACGTAACTAAATTCAACTGACTCGTAAAAAGTCATTCAATCTTTGTAAAGACACTAGATTTGAAAATAAAAATAAAAAAAACTTCTCCAAATAGGGTCAAGTAAAGTACCCCTTCAACACACACACACACACACACACACACACACACACACACA
>LOEQ01010429.1:9299-24720 GCA_001685075.1 Bramus lutescens | reverse complement strand
ACACACACAGCTTTACTTTTCCTATATTGACCAATGTACCAGGATCTTCAGCATCCACTACTTGGTGCTCATTATCTTTGGTTATTTTTTTTTTTATGTACAGACAAACGGATTTCTTTTCTGTCTTTTATTTTCCCAAAGGGGGAAAGATTGGAATACAAAATTTTTGTTTGATATAAGCAGTACCATTTATTTCAGATTTCCACTTGAAAATTCAAATATATACATGGCTTTTTTGATAAAAAGGAAAATTAAAGATAGTTTATAATCATTACTTAAATTACAATTTCCATGTTTGAAACCATTTTTAGAAGAGGATTTTGCTGTTGGAGAAAGCACTTTACTATGTTAATCTATAAACATTTGCTTTCTAATGCTCATAATAACTGCATAACAATTTTAAAAGCCTACTTTTGATATGAAGTTATTGATTATTATTAAAGACTTCAAGAACATCTAAACTTTGGCAGGCTAATAACAAGACAAAATCAAAATAATAGTTTAAAATACTGGCTTGCCACTTAGAAATGAGACAAGCTGTGGGCTATCTTTTCTGAGCCTCAAGTTTGATAAACATGTTAGATGTATACTGCTTACCTAGTTTTAAGTCATTGTATCTGCTGCATGTTAATCACAAAAAAATGCTTTTGAACCATGTTCAATGCTTGTGTTTCTGAGAATTTTGTAATTAGTGTAAGATACTTCTTCCCTCCACTCTTTTTCTTCCTCTTTCCCTGTGTTTTGCATGAGCATGTTGTACTTTTAAATATCAATATTAGCAGTCTGTTTGTTTTTTTGTCTTTGAAGCAAAGACTATGTAATTTTGATTGTCCTGGAACTCATTGTGTAGACCAGGCTAGCCTGAAAGTCACAGGGATCTGGTGGCCTTTGGCTCCTCACTACTGGGTTCAAAGGCATGTGCCACCATGCCCAGACAACTAAACATTCTAAAATACTAATTTGCACAAAGATGGACAAATAAATATACAGGTCTAAATAAGCAATAAAACAATAAAATCACTGCTCACATATAAAAATGAAGTCACTAGTACTTCAAACATCAGAATAAGCTTCTTGCTCCACTAAATAAATAATTGCAATCCTTCAATTTATTTTACGTTTTAAAATAATTTTGTTTATAGCTTACCACATGTGCCGTTTTGGAAATGTACAAGAATGTGTAGTTATGCTGGATGACTCTCTAACTTGCTTTTGAAAATCAATTTTGCTTTGAATTTCTGAGACTGGTCACGTGGTTGGAATCCACTCTATTTTATATTTACTTGCACTGCTCTAGGACTATATACACCTCATGTTTGTGTTTTCTCAGATACCTCTAGCTGTTTGCTTCTGCTTTCGTGGCTTGAGGGATCAAACCCAGGCCTTGCTCACACTGAGCAATGTTCCTGCACTCAGCTACATCGCAGCCCTCTCCCGTTTTGCATGTTTCTTGGTGCCCACATGACAGAAAGCTTGTGAATTCTTGGTTCCTAGACAAAGCATATTATACACTGTACTGTCCACAGTGTATTATTCTTTCTTACGCTCTTCACACTCAAACTGAGATTTTCCAATTTTTCAGCAATTGTTGACTACCCAAATGCTGTTCCCACGTGCTTTTAACTTGCATGTTCCTCCTATTGACAATGTTGAATATAATTTCTTATGCTTTCGGCCATTTTTCTTTTCTGTGAAATGTTATCCAATCCCTTTGACAATTTTAATTTGATTGTCCTTTTCTGAAGTTCTATGACTCTTTAAATGTTTTCTGTGCTTGTCTTAGATCCAATATTGCAAACACCTGAAAAGATCAGCTGCCCATACCCAGCATGTCTCTTCATTCCCTTTACGAATTATAGCATATTTCTAAAAGGGGACAACACCCAGTATGACAAGGATAAAGCTGTGTATGATGAGACTTAGGGAATCTATCTAATTTCTTTCAAATGAAAAATTAACTTTCTAAATTCATTGATTTAGATGCCCATCCTTCAGCAATTGGCAGTGCCAGTTCTGGCATACACCAGCTTCCACCTATTCATAAGTGGATATCTCTCTTGGCTCTTGTTTGATTCCATTTGTCTATTGGTGTATCATCATTTATACATCTTGATATCTAGTAGGAAAAGTCTTCTTAAATTATTTGATTAATTCAGAAGTCTCTTGTCTATTATCAGACCTTTGCTTAGCCACAAACTTTAGAAGCACATTTAGTTAAAAAGGAAAATAATTTAATGGGATTTTGATCTGAGTTAAAGTGTAGGGGGTACTAGCAGTCTTACATTGTTAAATCTGCTGTTCTACAAAAATAGAATGGCTCTGCATTTATTTACATTTTCTTTAATGTCTTTAAATCAATATCTATGGCGTTTTTATAAATATATCCACATATTTAGTTGGTTTTACACCAGAAATATTTTTTGCACTTGACCTCAGCCTAAAGGAAGAATAGTACCAGGAGTACTTTTGGTTGCCACAATATTGTATCTTTTTAAAAATACAACCTATGGATTTAAGAAGCAAGTGTTTTGGGGGGACATCGAAGAGTGGGAGTGTATCTCTGACTTTTTGCCTGCTATTGGGGAGTCTTTTCCTCTTGTTGGTTTGCCTTTTCCAGCCTCGATAGGAGGATGTTTGCCTTGTTCTACTGTATCTTGTTTTGTATTGTTTGGCTGTTTCCTCTTGGAGGCCTGCTCTTTTCAGAAGAGGAAATAGAGGGGGAGTGGACCTGGGTGGGGGGAGAGAGGAAGTGAGGAAGAGCTGGGAGGACAGAGGGTGGGGAAAAAGTAGTTGAGATGTATTATGCGTAAAGAGAATCTATTTTCAATAAAAAATATGAAAAAGAAAGACGTTAGTTGTATTGGTGTGGGACCCCCCTCTGTGTGCTATGAATATGTTTTATTACCACTGGTTAATAAAGAAGTTGCGTCAGCCTGTGGCAGGCCAAAATAAAGCCAGGTGGGAAATTCGAACAGAGATAGATAGAGAGAGTAGGCGGAGTCAGGGAGAGGCCACGTAGTTGCCAAAGGAGACAAATGCTGGAATTTACCAATAGTTCACAGCCTCATGGCAATGCGTTGATTAGTAGAAATGGGTTAATTTAAGATGTAGGAATTAGTTAATAAGAAGCTTGAACTAATAGGCCTAACAGTGTTGTAATTAATACAGTTTTTTGTGTGATTATTCGGGTCTGGGTGGCCAGGGAACCACTGAAGCCGTGTAGTTTACTAAACTTACAGCTTTATTAGGCTGTTAATATATTTTCTTGGACTTTTTATTCTATATTTGTTAGTAAAATTGTCATATAATTTTCTTTTCTCAAACTATCTTGGCCTGTTTTAGTATTATGTTAAAGATGGTGTCATTAAATATTCAAGGTACTGCTTTTTTCCCATTTCTAGTAAAAATGGAATAAAATTGAAGTTATTACTTTCTAATATTTTGACAGAACCTACTTGTAAAAGTCTGGCTATGGTATTTTGAAAGGGAAGATTTTTAGACTATCAATTCAATTATTCAAATTCTTTTAGAATTTTTCATGGTCATTATTTTCTTATTGAGTGAAATATGCATTTCTTTTATAAGGTGCCTGCTCATTTTATTTAAATTCCTAAATTAATTTACATAAAGATTATTATTATGTAATTCAATAGCCACTGTGTGTTCTGTTTTATGCCTAATATTTTTGTGCCTTCTTTCCTATTTTGTGATTGAGTCAGTGAGTCAGTGAGTTTTCTCAATCATGTAAATAAGGTTGCTTTTGGCTTTCTTTTAAATTTTTTGCCTCTAGTTATCAGTTTCTTTTATTGCTCCTTTACCTGAAAATATGGTATGCGTATGTGGGATGTGTGTGTGTGTGTACTTTTGCAGAGGTAGATGTTAATATCTTATACACACACACACACACTCACACTCACACTCACACTCACACATCATTCCATCACTGACCCTAGAGTTCATCAATTGGTTAGACTGCCTGACCAGTGAACTCCAGGGATCTTCTGTGTCTCCTGCACTCAGATTCTAGGCACACACCTCCATGCTCCGTATGGATCTGAACTCAGATCTCATGTTTGCAGAGCTAGCTATTTATTCCATTTACCCAGGCCTGCTTTCATCTGATGTGCCATCCTTTTCTAACTTTTTAATCGGATGCTTGGTTCATTTCATTTCTTTTTCCTTTTCTTTCTCTTTCTCTCTTTTTCTATATTTGGTTTTTCGTGACAGCATTACTTTGTGTACCCTTAGCTGTCCTGGAACTCATGCTGTAGGCTAGGCTGGCTTTGAACTTACAGAGATTCATCTTCCTCTGCCTCCTGAATGCTGAGATTAACGGTGTGCACCACTGCCACCCGGCTGACTCATTTCATTTTTAACACTTCCATTCTGTGATGACAACTGTCACATTGTGAGTTGTCCACTGGACAGGAAACTGACTCTCCAGCTCAAACTCCAGTAAGCACTTGAAACAATCAGACACTTCCTAGAAGCAGATACCTAAGCCCAAGCCTTCAATCGTCTATAACCCAGACTTCTGAACTGTAGCCTCACAAGGCACTGTGAGCCAGAGTCATACAACAGAGCTGTTTCTGAGCTCATGACCCAGAGGATGCAAGCAAACTGCTGAACATTTGCTCTTTCCAGCTTGGTAATTTTGAAAGTATTAATTAGATAAATTATATGTGTGTGTGTATGTGTGTGTGTACATATATATGCGAGTGTGTTTATATGCATTAAAATAAATATATACATGACATTTTAATCTATTTTAACTTCAGCAAACAATTTAGAAACTATGTAAATTACTGATACTCTTACTACTTAGCTGATAAATTGTATCACATATAGTTAAAATTACAAAATTTATAACTAACTCTCACATTAATACAAGGATTTTAAAATAACTTCTGACCACTCTTCTCTGAACTTATTCTAGCTATGTATTCTGTCAACACATTTCTAAGTCCCATAGTTATAAACTCTAAGCAATATTATCCTATTAATAAATGCTTCTTTGCTAAGTGCCACCTCTTTCTCTTCAAAACTTCCATCTGGGTAAAGTAAAATCCTTTAAAATCAAAGTCCTTAGCAATGCCTCTATATGTTTTCTGTATATAATCTCAGTTTAGCTTATCTCAAAATATTTTTATTTCAAAGTTGCTTTAAATTTTATAATAATGTACTATACCTGAACAAAATGGAAGAATCACAATTGCACAATGTGGAGAACTGTAAGTAATGAACATATTTGGGTAATATAAATTAAGAAATTATTACAGGACATCAGCCTGGAGTGTCTCTTTACACCCCTAATCTAAATTAACAGACTAAAATGAACAATTGTCCTCCATTCTGAAGCCATCAACTAGTTTTGACATTGTGAACTCTCCACAATAGAATTCTATGGTACTAAAGTTTTAATACCAGTGTTTCTTGTTCAAAAACTTGTTTGTGAGAGTGTCCTATTGTTTCATATAAATGTAGTTTGTTTATTTTCATGGATGGAGACCATTTCACTACTTTTTCTACCTGACTATCAATAAATAGATAGTTCAGTATCTGTCTATTGCAAAGACAACACTATGAAATTTCTTGACTATATCCTGTAACGAATATGCATGCTTCTTTGCAACTATAACACTGCCTACTTTGTATTCATATAGTCAATTATTCAGTTCTAACATGTAATCCCAGCATTTCCCAAGTTCTTATACCAATGATGTCTTCCATCACCAGATACAGGAGGTATAGCTGGTTCACACCCTTGAGTTTGGGATCATTGACTTTTGTGTTTTAGACATTCTACAGCTTGTGTAGTCATGTTGTGGTTTAAGAGCCATTTCCAGGGAAAACAGGACTGAATTTGTTTCATATTTCCATCAGCTATTTTAAGAATTCCCCACCCAGGAAAATGTCTATTCAATTTTGGCCCCAGTTTTTTTTTAGTTGTCCCTAATTTTATATTGGCATAAAGAAATCTTTAGAAAATTATTGTTGAAAATCTTATAAGTACTTTCCCTTTTCTATGACTTAACTTCTCACCTTTCCATACACTCAAAAGTTTGGTGTGTGTATGTGCATGTGTATATGTGTGTATGGAATGCATGTGTGATTATATATATATATATGAGAGAGAAGAGAGAGAGAGAGAGAGAGAGAGAGAGAGAGAGAGAGAGAGAGAGAGGAGAATGTGTTGCTGAGGATTAAACCCAGGGCCTCAGCAATACATTTTTTTGGGAACAATGTTTCCTAGTTTAAAAACATTATTTATTTTTAATGAAATAAATCCATGTTTATGTTATTTATTAAAATTTTAAAGTTTTAATTAGTGTGTAGGTTAGTCTGAGTATGTGTGTGAGTGCAGGTGCCTCTGGAGGCCAGAAGAATGTATCAGATCCTTTGGAGCTGGAGTTCCAGGTAGCGGTGACCTGGCTAGTATGGGCTCTGAGTATTGAGCTCATGTCCTCTGCAAAAGCAGTACTCACTTGTGACTGTTGATCCATCTCTCCAGCCCCAGCTATGTGTTTTCTGAAGGCAATGTGTATTCAAGGTTGGCTTCCAACTCCTCAGAGCTGGGATTGCAGCCGAGTGACACATTTCCTCATTTTAATGTGATATAATACAGCAATTATATTCCCTGTGGTTGGTAATTACAGGAGTTGTTAGAAGTCTTTGCCCATCCTAGTGTCATGAATACATTCTCTTATGCTCTTTTCCAGAAGCTATACTATTCTCAAAAAATTTCTTGTAGTATGATACAGTATACAGTGAGAGGTTGAGCCAAAGATTCCTTTATTCATATGCTCTTATTGCTCTAGTCACTTATATAAAATTTTTTGTGTCTCTTTGAACATGTTTTAGTTCTTCACTTATGTAAGTCATTCTTAATCTTTCTCAGTAATGTTTGATACTTTGTGGTAGAGTTTTTCATTAAACTTATTTGAATTTAAAGCTATCATAAATGATTTGATCTACTTAAAATTTTCATTTACTTTGGTTAATAACTGCACTAAAAATAAAATAGATTTTTTTTGTTTGTTTGTCTTATCCAGATGTCCTTATTCAGTAAATTACTTAGTAATTCTAGTAGGTTGCATACAGGTCTTTCTAAAAGCACAATCTTACATATCTGGATCTTCACAGTTTTATTTCTCCATTTCAATTTTTCTTGCTTTCTTTCCCTTCCTTATTATTGCATTTACTAGGACCAACAGATCAGCGCTGAATTATTGTTTCCTTCAAATTCCGGGGAGGGAGCATCTCAACATTCCACAAAGGAAATGATATTTGCTTTTAGCATTTTTAAAATGTATCATTTATCAGAAAAAGGACATTTCCTTCTACTATTAAATTAAAGTGTTCTTTTAATAATTAATGGGGACTGAATTTCTGCATCCCTTTCTACCTCCATAAAATGACTAAATTTCCTTCTACACATTGAGTGATAATACTTGATTTTGGAATTCAACCAACCTTGCAAACCAAGATTTTAGTCTATTTGATCCATGATATAGCTGGTATTACTAGAATCTTTAATTTTTAAATTTATTTTTGTAACCATCTTCATGAAAGAGTTTAGCACTAATTTCCCTCATATTATTTTTGTCATGATATGTAATACAGAAATCTGTTGCTTTAATGAATGAATTATGAATTAATATCTTCTTTTCTATTCTATGGGAGAATTTTTGTGATGCTTGTGAGGTTTCTTTCTTGAGTAATTTAGAAGTTGTTTATGAAGTTCCCATCCTAAGGAAATCTATATTTAATCATTTCATACTTAAGTTTCATCACTCTTTTATGTAGCCAAACATGTAGAGGCTGTCCTGAAAAGACATGCCCAATGGTGCAGTAGTGGCGCGAATTTTGTGGGAGTAACCAACCACTTTCTAATTGGATTTAAGGAGAACATCACGATATGAAATGTATACCTGTGGCCATTTTCACTAGACCCCAGGTGATAACTACTATTATTATGTCACTAAATAGATACCATATAAGACCAATTCCAAATGACTTTTCAATATACTTATAGAT
Organism: Bramus lutescens; assembly: GCA_001685075.1. Lineage (NCBI taxonomy): Eukaryota > Metazoa > Chordata > Mammalia > Rodentia > Cricetidae > Bramus > Bramus lutescens. Next base: position 16,683 of record LOEQ01010429.1, on the reverse strand, counting down.
TAAAGCATCTCTCAGTCCTCAGAGAAACACCTATTTACAGTTGGTGGTGTTTAACATAGAAACTCACAACTGACCAAGATACAGAGCATAAGAGACTGCAGAATGTTCCGCCATAAATGGAACATATATAGGATGTCCCCATCTCCAAAGGCTCAGGGGTCATCATAGAAGCAGGGCAGAAAGAATGTAAGATCCAGGGGTGGTAAATGACTGCAAAAATCTGTGTCTTCTAGACTCAGTAGGGCAGCTGCACAGTGATTATGACAACATTTTAAAGTCACATAAAAACCCAAGCCAGATGAAATCCCAGCATGAAAAGGATATTTAGGCATAAAGTTCCTCCCCTAGAGAAGGAACTATTAGCAATTCTTAGATGCTAGGAGAAGTATCATTTTTCTGAGAGAATAGTGCCTGATAAGTTGGTCACATTACAGGTCAGTCATTATTGTAGCCCATAATTTTCACAGCTGAGTAAAAATCATGATTGTTCTTCTCTTTTGGTAGCATGCATAGTTCTTTCTATCAAGATATCTAAGAGAAATCTTTCATTTGAGTACTGGGTAGATTTCTCCACATTCTATAGCTCAAGTATGTGCTATTCTAGCTATGCCACTTTTGGACACGTACCCCAAAGACTCTATAGCCTATTGCAGAGACACTAGCTCATTCCTGTTCATTGTTGCTCTATTCACATTAGCTGAGAAATGCAAGAAGCCTTGATGTCCATTGGTTGATGCACGGATAATAAATATGTGGTACATTCACATAGTTAAAGGTCAGAGACAATAAGAAAAAATTAAGGTAAGTGGGTGGAACTGAAACAATCATTCTGAGTGATGTAATCTGGATCCAAAAAGATAAATGTTTCATGCTTTCACTCATTTGTGGATGTTAGCTTTGAACCTTTAGATATGTGTGTTTCATTTGAAATAGCCATAGCGATCAGGAAATTTATGAGGGGGCAATAGTGCAGGTTTCCAAAGTAGAAAAATTATAATTTAGTGGTATAAAGGATTAAAAGGGAGTTATGGAATTGGGAGGGATGAGTTTTGGTAAGGGAGGGGGGAAGGCAAGGTAGATAAGGGAAACTACCTTGTAGGGATAAACATGTTGCAAGGGAACTGCTTGTTCATCCTGACCACCCAGAACCAAGATAACCACTCAGAAACTGTATTAATTAAATCACTGTTTGGCCCATTAGCTCTAGCTTCTTATTGGCTAACTATTACATGTTAATTTAACCCATTTCTATTAAGTATATTACCATGAGGTCGTGGCCTACCAGCAAAGACTCAGCACGCCTGACTCCAGCAGCTCCATGGCATCTCCAGCTCCACCCTTCTTCATCCCAGCATATAGCCTACCTTTCCCCGCCTAGCTCTGTTCTTCCCTGCCATGGGCTCAAAGAAGTTCTTTATTAACCAATGAAAGCAACACACAGACAGAAGGACCTCCTACACCATTTCCCCTTTTCTGAAATTTGTTTTTCCTTCCGAAATTGTTTAACATAGTAAAATTACATATAACAATGATCAAGCAAAAATTACAGTTATAATATTTCTACTTATTTTACTTTTATCATAACTAAGGAAAACTATAACTATAACTGTAAATTCTTCAACTCTACCAAAGACTCCAGAAGGATATGATACTACCTAAGTAAACAGGAAGTACATTGTAAGCAACTTCCAAAACTCTAGAATAGACAGAGACATCTAATTGCCTGGGCAGTCACCCAAAGTTCTTCTGTACCATTGGGGCATCCATCTTCAGCCTACAGGCCTATAGTATCCATCAGACTTTTCCATGAAGCAGGAAATTTCAAAGACAGTTCAGTCACTTTCTTCTGTATCCTGCAGAATATCTCGCAGACTCTTTCATGAAGCAGGAAGCACAAAGGAGTGTCTCACCTTTAGGCAAGTTTAGCATGCCTTATGTTTTGCATGATAAATGGTTTGAAATTTATTGAGAGAGTTATAATGCTGAATTTGACCAGTTTCTACATGTACTTAAAAAGAAAGCATATCCTAAATGAAGCTTATTCTTTTAATTAAATTTAATCTAATTTGCATTTAATGAAATTGCTAATGTAGTTAAGTGAACATTGGCAATTTTGTTACTTATTTTATTTTGGTACTATGTTTCTTTTTTCATTTTCCATGCTCTTCAGTTAGCAGAATATTTGTATGTGCTCTATGATTTTTCTCTGATTATATATATAGTTCATTTTATTTTCATTGGTAACTACAGAGATGGCAACACAATTCCTGGAAATTTAATAGAATTTATTAAGAAAATCATTTGACAGTTTGACAGTATATAAATCATGTAGTACCTTAGTCCCATTAAGCTTGTTCTATCTTTTTTATTGTTATCAGTATTTTGAATTATAATGCTGTGTACAGTTTTAAACCACTCAGAATGGTTTTGTTGGGGATGTAGTGAATTATAATGGATAATCTTAGCAACCAGAGCCAAACACAAGCTCCTGTGTTTGATTACATATGGCACCCAACATGGGGCTCTAACCCATGACCCTGAATTGAGTCTCATGTTCTACTGACTGCACTAGCTAGGCATTTATAAATAATATTAATCCTCTGAGTCAATTATTTGAGAAGTGTCTTCCAGATATATGCCAATAGGCAGGCAGGAGAGAAATGTTTGACTGCAGGAGAACTGTCTAAAAGTTTGAGGCTAGCTTAAGTTACATAGTGATACTTTATTAGATTATAATTTAGTTACATTTCCCCCTTCCCTTTTATCCCTTCAGGTCTTTTCATATACCCATCCTGGTCTTCTTCAGAGCAATGGCCTCTTTTTGTTGTTGTTGTTGCTGTTGCTAGTTTGTATAGCATGTATATTTGTATATATACATGTGTATTCTAAATATGATCTTTCACTTTGTATGTTCCTACCTGCATGCATGTTTTCAGGGCTGACTATTTGAAACCAGTTGTTGTGCTCTTCCCAGGGGGAAAGCTATGGCTTCCATTTCCAGATTTCCTCAGTTTCCTTTGTGTAGGGTTGAGGTCTTATTAGTTTTTATCCATTTGGTTTGGAATGCTCATTGGTCTCCTCCTTGTTCAGCTCACATTTGGACAGTCATATTGGTGAGACTTTATGCATATAGAGTCTGATGTTACTAGGATACAAAAATCCCACAACAAGCTCCCTGATCCTCAGGCTCTAACACTTTTTCTTCCCCGTCTTCCACAGTGTTTAGTGCTTGGTTCTGTTTTATTTGTCTCTGGTGTATTCTGGCTGCAGGCTTTTCACAGGACAAGCAGGATGTCCACTAGGACCTTGCCTACACTGCCTCTCATCTTTGGCAGTGGCTAAATGCTTCCTGTCCTACCGTCAGCAACTATGGAATTTTTGTGTCTTGAAGAGAAAGTGTTCCCATCTTCACATATTCTTCCTTCTTTGTGGATTAAGCACCTTGAGTCAGGTTTTTTATTTTCATTGCACATCTGTTTTCTGTGTCTAGAGGTAGCATTTCACTGCTAGGACACCAAGCTTAGCAAAAAAAAAAGTGGAGGAAAAAAATCACTGCATAATATCAAGGGTTCAGTTCTTCCTAAGATTTTCTGTTCTCCAAAAACTCTTCCTCATCCAGGAGGGGGAGCTGAGCTGATTATTTCCTGAGACTCCTTCACACAGATGTTTACATAAATTCCACACAAATTTCTCACATGTTGGCATGAGCATTGTTCTGCCACTAGCTGTTTCATCATGCTTGAAATGAGTTGGATGTCCCTCTACTCAAGTCAGAAATTGTGGTTTTATTTATTTTTCATTACTAAAATTTTATTATGTGCTTTAAAAAATTTCCACTTGTCAGCCATCCAGTATTGTATTTATAGACACACTAAGCACTTATTATCTATGATGATACACTGTTTGGACTCTTTGTGGGCTTGTTTCTGCTGCTACCCACTTCTGCTGCCTCCTGTTCAGGGTGTTTTGTTTTCTCATGAGCTGGGCACATTTATTAGAGCTCATGCCCTCTGGAACTCTATCTGTGGGAAGCTTCAGATGGCTAAGTTAAAGATGTTCTCTTTCAGGTAGGATTTTAATTTGCTTATGATGGAAACCCTGGGTTACTAACAGCCTGGCACCCCATGCTGCCCGCACATCAAGATTCTGCATTTGCCCTGGGCAGGAAGCTGACTTCAATCCTTATTTGGGACTCTGAAGTCTCTTTTATATTCCAGTTTTGGACTTATGTATTTTCTTTGTTTTATTGCCAGCTCAATGATGAGTTCGGTATATTTTAACCTTATGTTGTAAACGTTTAAAAAGAGACAGGGAGCCATGCAAAAATATATAGCTTACTATAAGGATGCCCTTCTTCAAATAGTTAAGAAAACTCATAGGACTCTAGCCCTACACTGCTCCTCCTCATAAGCCGCAAACCCCCTTCCTTCTGAAGAGTCATTACCCTGACCTTCAGCAAGCACATTCTTAGACTTTTACATAGTTTAACTACCCAAGGGCACATGCAGAGGCATTAAAATGCAGTTGTCTTGCCCTTACATTTATCTATTAGAAAGAAAATTCCCCATAGCAGAATTTACTGATTGCCTATTGCTGGTGATGGCCAGTATTATCTTTTGTCCTTTGTATGCCCTGCAACTGTTTAGCCTGGCCCAGCAGTGAATTAGGCTTCAACTCTGTCTCCTTAGCAGTTTTTCAAGTGATAAATGTCATCTTGTTCAACCCTCCACTGGTGGCCACACAATGTGTGATCCTGTATCATTATGCAATCCTAGCATGTGTTGATGTTCCATGCATTGATCCAGTCATTAACTGGGGTCTACAGATTGCAAACTGTTATCCTTTCTTTTGCACTTTTGACTCTGAATACTTTTATAAAAATAGATTTTTCTTCATCAGTTAATAGTTTATCTAGTGAAAGTCCAGGTTTGATTTGTCCCTAACCATATGTGTGTGTGTGTATACATATACATACACACATATATTACTATAATCATTTGTTTCCTTATTTCTTCTATAGGTGATTAAACACACACACAAACACTTAAGTAGTAAAAATGTATAGTTAAGAATGTTTTTAAGTATTTTGATAAACTTACATTCATTGAAAATAGCCTTCTTACTGAACCCTAAATGGCTCTACCTTGGCTTTAAATACCCCATCAAGGGCCAAGCTATTGCAAGATCTTTGAAGCCTTAGATTCAACTTGCACGCATCCCTTGCCCCATACATAGAATCAGGTAATTTTTTTAATTTTGAAACCACATTCTAAGCAATATAAATTCTTATTTTATTTGATTGTCCATTGCTAATAAACCTTCAAGAAGTACTTAATATACCCAAAATTTACATTTCTGCAAAGAGATTGTCTATAACATTTTGTCTAACTATTTCAGGAAAATAAGGTCTTTGCTTAATTGGTTAATTGGAGGGCCAATACTATATTTCTACATCATGGATCTTAGTTTCAACTTAAATTGGAATTTAAATGAGAATTAAAGATATTTTTTTCTTTGTGAGCATTTAGGTCTTTTTCCTCTCAGATACTATATTTCTATATGAATAGTTCCTATGCATAAATACTTTTTAAAAGTCCCAATGATGACCTTAGTCTAATTTTTTTTTTTAGGTAGAATTGCATGTTCAATTTTCTGGCTAGACTAATGACTTTGAAGTAGATTCCAATCCTCTTTTTCTTTTCTTTTTTTCTTGCTGTTTTGCTTGAGTAATAGCGAGGCAGAGAGGAGAGATGAGGAGAAAAAGGACAGACTGTAGCACACACACAATATACTATTTTTCACTGTAAAACACCCATAGGCAGTCTAGTTGATTGCTAGGTGTAAGGAGAACTTGGTCAATGTGTTAATGCCGCAGACCCTAATCAGACATTGAGCAAACCAAAGACGCAGTTCCTGGGTCTTTAATCTACAGAAGCATCCTCAAGGGTCTGGCTGGGTAGGCAGACAATACTCTTGAGTATCTCTTCAGGGGAGTGATTTCAGACTACATAGCCTCAAACTCTCCTATTTTACCTCCATCACCACCACAAGGTTAAGGGACACTAGGCATTAACATACATCACTCCCTATTCCTATTATTTCCAACCAGTTCACTTGTTAGGATACAGATTTCATTTATGCATCAGATGAAGCCCCAGAATTAGCAGGTAGAAGCAGTCAGGGTCCTTGGGGTCATAGCAACTAGGACAAAACTGCTTTGTCCTTGGCCTTGGGCCACGAGATGCAGATGTCAAGAAAGGCACACAGGGCCCAAAACGTTAAGAAAGGTGTGCTTTTCTTGAGAAAGGGGCCTGGACTCTGCATCTGCGGGCTATTTCTCAAGGCATGACACCATGAAGGAAGNAAATTTACATTTCTGCAAAGAGATTGTCTATAACATTTTGTCTAACTATTTCAGGAAAATAAGGTCTTTGCTTAATTGGTTAATTGGAGGGCCAATACTATATTTCTACATCATGGATCTTAGTTTCAACTTAAATTGGAATTTAAATGAGAATTAAAGATATTTTTTTCTTTGTGAGCATTTAGGTCTTTTTCCTCTCAGATACTATATTTCTATATGAATAGTTCCTATGCATAAATACTTTTTAAAAGTCCCAATGATGACCTTAGTCTAATTTTTTTTTTTAGGTAGAATTGCATGTTCAATTTTCTGGCTAGACTAATGACTTTGAAGTAGATTCCAATCCTCTTTTTCTTTTCTTTTTTTCTTGCTGTTTTGCTTGAGTAATAGCGAGGCAGAGAGGAGAGATGAGGAGAAAAAGGACAGACTGTAGCACACACACAATATACTATTTTTCACTGTAAAACACCCATAGGCAGTCTAGTTGATTGCTAGGTGTAAGGAGAACTTGGTCAATGTGTTAATGCCGCAGACCCTAATCAGACATTGAGCAAACCAAAGACGCAGTTCCTGGGTCTTTAATCTACAGAAGCATCCTCAAGGGTCTGGCTGGGTAGGCAGACAATACTCTTGAGTATCTCTTCAGGGGAGTGATTTCAGACTACATAGCCTCAAACTCTCCTATTTTACCTCCATCACCACCACAAGGTTAAGGGACACTAGGCATTAACATACATCACTCCCTATTCCTATTATTTCCAACCAGTTCACTTGTTAGGATACAGATTTCATTTATGCATCAGATGAAGCCCCAGAATTAGCAGGTAGAAGCAGTCAGGGTCCTTGGGGTCATAGCAACTAGGACAAAACTGCTTTGTCCTTGGCCTTGGGCCACGAGATGCAGATGTCAAGAAAGGCACACAGGGCCCAAAACGTTAAGAAAGGTGTGCTTTTCTTGAGAAAGGGGCCTGGACTCTGCATCTGCGGGCTATTTCTCAAGGCATGACACCATGAAGGAAG
>LOEQ01010428.1:38380-52994 GCA_001685075.1 Bramus lutescens | reverse complement strand
GATGGTGATAAAGACTTAAATAGTCCCAGAGAATTAACAGCTGAAGCAGAAAAGAAATTGAAGATTGTTGAGGAGAAATTATATGAGGCACATGTGGATAGGGTGAATCCAAATCTTAATTGTATTCTAGTCATATTGCCTTCCAGAATTTCTCCCACAGGAATTTTAATGCAGAGGAATGATATTATCTTAGAATGGATCTTTTGACCACCTAAACCAAGTAAAAAATTAAAAACTTATGTGGACAAAGTCTCTGAATTAATTATAAAAGGTAAATTGGGACTTTGGCAAGTAGCAGAGATTATAGTACCTTTTATTACTGATGAAATTAAAGAATTATGGGAAGACAATAAAGTGCTAATTATTTAGGAGAAATTAATAGCAATTATCCCAAAAGTGATAAAATTAAAGATAACTTCTTAGATTCTTCCCAGAATTGTATGTGATGCACCAATAACTGGAACCTGTACATTTTATACTGATGCTTAACTGCACTTCCTGTTTACTCAAGTAATATTATTTCCCTTCTCAGCTCTTTGATGGGGTTGAAGACAAGATAGCTGTAGTTACTTTCCTCTCATGGCTTGGCCAAGTTATTTATTATACAAACTTAAACTCATTAGGATAGGATAATTATTGAATATATTTGTTTTTATTGTATATAATTGTGTATTAGGCTTAGGACTCTCTTTTTTGAAACAAAAGGGGGAGGTGCTGTAGGAACTCATACAGCCAATAGTAGTCTTTAAGTTAACCGCCACATGGCTTCTTATTCTATTTATGCCAATGTAAAGCATGCGACCAGCCTCTTTTCTGCCTGTGGGATTCAGTTTCTCTTCTCCATCCCAGCAGAGGATTCTGATTTGTAAGTCTACAGCTAAATAAATAACCATCTGTTATTCTCAATTCTGAGCTAGTGTGATATTTCTTTTAATCATCCTTTATATAACAAGATTAATTGCTGAGACTGCATTAAATTTAAACTGTCTACATACCAAGAGATTGTCTTATATGGCTGGCTGTTCTTTTAAAAGAATTGTTTATCTGTACATAAGTGAATGTACTTGGGCATGTGTGTGGGGACATGCTCAAGCCTGTGTACATGTATGGAGACCAAGGGAATATTTCGGGTGCCCTAGTTATTACTTTCCAGTTACTCTTTTGAATTGGGTCTGTACTTGAATATGGGGTTTGCATTTTATCTGAAAAGCCCCAAAGTAGCAAAACCCTGATATTCTCCTGTTTCCATCCCTCTAAGGACTAGGGTTACAGTAGTTTGGAGGATACCTGCAAGTTACAGGGGTGTTGGGAGTCAAGCTCTAATACACATGATTAGTCAACAAATATTCTGATGATCCTTGTCTACAGTAACACACTAAACTTTCTTTGTGTTTACTCCCATGGATATTTTGTATGTTTTCTTGCCTTAGTGGTCTATGTCATGATTCAGGAGACATGAAAATGCAGATGTGTGTTCAATACACCAGTTCCCTTCCCCTGAATGTTTAGTCATTAAAATAATTGCTTGTATTCAAATGATAGTTCTAATTTTTTTGTCAGATTACATTCTTGTCAAACCGTGAAATCCTCAAGGAAGGCTTTACTAGATATTACTATAAATATTACCTACTTTTGAAAAGTAGTGAAGATGAATTGGTGAATCTCATTAAGTAAAATTGTTAATAGAAGTTTGGAATGAGCTGATTCTCTTTGTCATATATTGCTCACTTTGGAAGCTGCTTGATTGCACTTCTTGCCTACTCAAGTAATATTATCTCCCTTCTCAGGCCTTCGATGGGGTTGAAGATTACATTACCTTCCTCTTATGATTTACCCAAGCTTATTTCTGATGCAAGACTTAGACTCTTTGGAATAGAATGTTTATTAAAACATTTGTCATGTGTTCCTTGATTAATATTGTTTATGTTAGCTGTAATTTTATACTTGATATCTGTTCCTATTATATATAGTTTGTATTGAGTTTGGATCGCTCTTGTTTAGACAAAAAGGGGAGGGGATGGGAAGCCTTGTTAACCAATTATCTTTAAGAGGTGGCACCAAGTTAGGGTGTGGCTTTCTGGAGAAAAATGGGTGGTGCATGCCCCAGGCACGCTCTCCCTGTGTGGTTCCCTTGGGGCACAGTTGAGCTTGGACTTCCCGTTCCTGTTTTGGTAGTTTTTTCTTTATAATAAATAAAAAAATATAATTGTTTTATCTTTTAGCTAGCCTGGTTATTTCCCGAATCAAGCTAACTTCTACAGTTCACCTTCAGGGTTGTGTAGAAAGAGGGAAGACTCCTACTGGCTGAAAGCCTGCCATCACCGCGGCCATCACTCACATGCACACCTTCTGCTAGCAAAGCACAGGAACAAAGCTGAACTGAGAAGGACACCCACCAACACTTAAGTCCTAACATATACATGAATGCTGCCTGTTACATGGCACATCTAAAAATGACTGAGTGAGACCTCAAAAGTAAGAGAATATCAATTTAAGACAAACTGCTCATTTTAGAAATCAGAATGTGGCAACGATCTTTACCCAGGTGCAAATTTGAACTTCAAGCAGCTCTTCTGTAAATCTTGACAATAATAAAACAGAATGTGGTTGGCACTGGGACATGAGGTACAGACAATACACAGAAGTATCCACATTTAGTTCTTCTGGCAACAGCAGCCATGCCCAGAAGAGACTGACAACTATCTTGTTCTCGGCTGATCCAGAGGCAAAAAGTCCCAAATGAGGAGGTGTTATGATTAAAATGCCAATTTGGAACTGGATGTGGTGACATACACCTGCAATCTGAGCACCAAGGTGGCTGATACCAGAGGACAACACATTCAAGGCCAGCCTGGTTGCCTGTTGAGTTCCAGGTCAACCTGGTTATTGACCTGATTTAAAATAAAAGTTAGCTTTCATCCCTAACAAGGTAGCTGATGGGATGCCTCTGGTTTCATTATGAGAGTTGAACAATGTGGTGGGTTATTTCTAACTGTCGCTATTAAGAATGGGATGATTTGCCAGCAGTGTGGCACATGCCGTTAATCCCAGCACTCAGGAGGCAAAGACAAGTGAATTTCTGTGAGGATGAGGCCAGCCTGTTCTACAGAGTGAGTCTGAGGGCAGCAAAGCCTACACAGAGAAATCCTGTCTTGAACATAAATAAATAAACAAACAAACAAACGAATGGGATGATTTATCAGTAGATAACATGAAGATAAGTATGAACTTAGTATTATTTAAAACAAAGCATATTAGGATACAGGAACAACTGCTATGTGGTCCACTTGAGAAAGACCACCACACAAAAGCAACACAGTAGCATTCTCTCACTCATATGGAGAATTTAATGGAAACTTGTTTTTAAATATAGACTGTAGAGAACATAAGAGGGTATAGGGCTCTGCTATCCTGACTTTCTAGGTCATGGATGTTTGTAATAGTTTTATGGTTTTCAAATACTTTCATCATTTCTTAGATTTGTCTATCTCTCAGGAGTCATTGTAACCAAACAGGTGAAATTTGACTTACTTGGGAGTCTGGATAGCTCAAATTCATCACCGGAGAGAGGATCCTATACCTTTCCTCACTGTAGCCTCGGCCCTGTGTATTCCCTTCCCTTTGTAAGCAAACTTGCCATGAAGTTGTTTTATTTTTAAGGTCCCCCTGTTTCCTCTCCCTGTGTATTCCTACTTCTGTAGCATTATTAACTGATACGAGAGGCTGGCAACAATGCCCCACCCCTCAAAAAATCATACAGCAAACGTGCTAGCCATCATTCTTCCTCACCAACATGCAGAGCTTTATGGAAATTTCCCTGTTAAATGCAGGCAGCATAAAATGGGAGTAGGGTGGGGCTGGAGAGTGCCTCAGCAATTAGGAGTGCTTGCTGTTCTTGCAAGTTGGGTTCGCAGCACCCACATGGTGACTCACAACCATCTGTGATTCCAGTTTCAGAGACCCAGACCCCTCTTCTGACTTCCACAGACACATACATACTCAGAGGCAAACCACTCACCTTTATAAAATAAATCAAATGGAATAAAAGGATTTCTGTTCTCTGGGTCTTCCAGGTCTTAGGAACACTGAATAAACACTTGATCACTGAGCCCTAACTCTGAGCTTTCACGTATATCCAGTGGCCATTCCTCCCATGGGCCCTTTATTTTAAAAGAAGCTTATCTGGAGTCCAGTGTCCTAACCTGCGTCCCCTGTGGGCACAGAAATCAACACAGCTTTACTCACACTAGTCTAGATCCTGGAGTAACACAGTAAATAATCATCACAGGTTCCTAAGGAATCCAGTCCACACCAGGTGAGACTATCAGTGTCTACACTGTCAGAGTTGGTACTATCAGTCTAGACTATCAGAGTCCACACAGCTATACTCCAATATACATATATACACAGTGAGTCTGAGCCACATCCTAAGCATAGCCACACCCATTATCTACACAACAGAATCAGCACCGATACGGAAAACTGCTGCTGCTTTGACTAAGAGAGAATAGCTATGTCTGTAAGAGTCAAATCAGGCCGGTTGTTTGCATAGCCATCAAGCTATTGGCACAGTGTTTAAGAGCAGAAAGAAAGGCCTTTTCATCTAACAGCTGACCTGTTCCACTCTCAGGCTTTTTTGACTAAGAGTCCTTAGTCAGCCAAGAGCAAGGTAGCTGCCATTCTCTCCAGGGCATGATTGCTGATATCAGAAATAGCAAGTGATGACATTGCAATGTACCCCCTATATACTCTTTTCAGTTCACTGAAAATTGAGATTTCAAAGAACAAAAGGTCAAGGAATTGCAAAAAAATCGAAACAAGGATCAATGGAAAACACTGACAAGGGGCATCTGGCGGGGCAGACAAAAGTGTATCATTCAACCATCTAAACCGGTGATTCAAACTAGGTTTAAAGGAATTGCCATTCTGCTCAGCTCTACTGATGCCATTAGATGCTAGGCTCATCCTCCTTATTTCAAATAACCACCAACCTCCTGGTTCTCCTGCAGTCACTAGTGGCTTGGGTTCAGACCTCTCATCCTATCTTAGTATTTAGCATTCCCCTCTTGGCTTTACCATCAATATGTCAAGCAAGCTCAAGTCATTCCTATTATTTAAAAAAACAAAAACAAAACCATTTCCATTTCCTCACTCTCCTTAAAACTATTTAATTATTTTTAAGCATCTAATCTACTGATGTCAGAACATTTTGAGTGAGAATTCGGCCCTGTGATTGGCAACTTCAATGTCATCCATTTCCCCTGTTATGTAAACAAGAATCCCCCTCCTAGGCCCTGTCTTCCTAGAGCTTGAATGCCCACCTAGTCCATACCTTTGTTTCTTATTCACTAGCAATGCTGGGCTATTCTAGCCGGACCCCACCCAAAATTCCTTCTGCCCAAGATTCACCCCCCTCATCGTTAAGCAGTGTCACTCTGCAGGCGTGCTATGATCAAGCACAGATTGTTCTTCTCCATGGCTCCGGGATAATGATCCCATCTCCAAGACAAGCCATAGATACTAGAATTTCCCAACCTCGAGGCGGATCACAGAACCTTACTCTTCCCTTTGGCTATCAAGAAATTCTTTAGCCAGCCAGTCTAGTACACCCATATGTCATAAGACCTGACTGATTGCAGAAGAGACTTCTCTCACACCCTGGAGGGAAAATCATGTACGGGTACATCAAGAACTTTTAAGGATGCAAGCTTTTCTGGGTTCTAGTTCTATCAGCAGAAGATATGATGGAATCTCTACAGAATGCTGAAGCAAAAAACTGGACAAGTCATCAGGCTGCTGAACTAGACATGTTCCCAGAGGATACCTCGAGAAGCCAGGGAAACTCTGAACCCTTTCCCCTCGTCCTTGTGCTTGGGTCTCTATGACTCTCTCTTTCTACATCTTCATCTCTCTGTGTCTCTGTGTGTGTGTCTCTCTCTTTCTCTCTGAGACAATCTCTCTACATATCCCTGGCTGTTCTGGAGCTAACAATGTAGACCAAGCTGGCTTTGAACTCAGAGATTCTCCTACCTCTTCTTCCTGAGTGCTGGGATTAAAGGCATGCGCCACCATGCCTGACTATATCTCTTAATTTAAGTGCCTTACAGATGTCTCCACAATAAAGTGACAAAGGTAAGTATCTCCTTGAGCTTTATGAGCCAATATCAGGGCAAATTAATTGAATGCTGGGAGGGGGCAAGGGAAGCACTAGTCATTAATGAATTGGTCAGAAGCCCAGGTTAAAAAGCTGGGGCTTCCAACTTGTTTGCAAGTGAGAAGAGAGACGTCTTGGAAACTCAGTCTAAACCTGTGCAATCTAAAATTAGCTTCAGGTAGACTGTGTCCCACTGAATTGAGTTGGAGGACACACTGATGATTTCTACTTCAGAACCAATTGCTTACTTGCTGATGGCAAACATCCGTACACACCTGGTGTCAGATGTCCTCCGTGGAGAGTGGCATGAGAGCAGAGGAAAAACAGAATGAGAGTTGTGTTTCTCGAGCAATCAGCAGGACACGGCCCATGTATCCCGCCACTTTAAATTACACGTTTGCTTTCTCTCCAACACTTCTGATGGCTCAACCGCCTGCTTCCAAACTATGGCAATACCCAAACACTTACAAATTCACTACTATCTTATTTATACATATTTCTTTGCGCGCCACCCCCGGGGAGCTTTGGACTTCTCAGAATAAGGCAAAGTGCTGTTGAGCACGGAGCAGGAGACAGCCAACAAGTTAATGCCACATGATCCTCAGACTGCTGTCCTGCACCAGTTTCTATAGCTATCCCATACATAATAAACACACTCAGAGGCAGAAGAATTCCACGCACTGCACCTTTTAATCCTATAAGCACAATGCCTCACACTGGCAGTCTGTTTGAAGTCCTGACTCAGCACTCTTCCCAAATAGGATGAAATAGAACTTTGAATTCCACAGAGCTATGTCACGAGATTGTCATTTTGTCTGACTGCAGTTGCTCTTGGCTAAAGCCAAAGTAGATGGCTACTTTGAGAGATGCCCAACAGCATCAGAATAGTTTGAACTGTTATCATTCACAGACAAACACGGTTAAAGAGGGGAAAAGCTATCAAGCCACTGAACGGAAATCCCCCCACCCTGAGCCAGAATCCCCATCTCCTCCACACACAAAGCCAAGTACTCACGCATGTCACCTAAGGTCCCCTTGGTTACTTTGGTGGCACTTAGAACCATTACCGTGAATTTATGGGAATACTGGTGCTCCACCTAGAAATCAAATGATAAGAAACGTAAAATAAGCGTTCCCTGTGGTATCTCATTGCTTCACTCAGACAGATAAAAATTTGCCCCTTGAAAATCAGTACACACATACCAGAAACATCTTGGGACGCCAGGATGGTTCCTCTCTCAACTCTCTCTTCTCCCCCACCGCAGAATCATTGAGGAGTTTAGCCCTTGTCTTATGCTGTCACTAGAGCTTGAGGGTGAGAATGAGAATATCTCTGCTGCTTGGCGGGGAAATGTAAATCAGGACTGCAGGCACCCAGAGCACAGTTGGGCTTTGTACTCTGACTAGGAAGTGTGGCTTAGAGAGGTGAACCCAGAGCGAGAAGCTTACATCACTTGGGCTTGTTTGCCTCCCTTGCAGCTGCTCCAAAGCAACCGAATGTCTTCTTCTCCATGACATTCCTGAGGCAGTTGTCAAAATACTTTGCACCCAAAGCAGTTATAGATGAACTACTTTTATTGGCTCAAATGTGTTTCTTTTAAAGTATACTCAACAATGTTCCGTTTCTAATATCCTGAAAGTCTACATGCACATAATAAAATTATTAGGGAGGAGGGTTATTAAACACCTCGCCTAAAGGGAAAACAGATAGCAAAGAACCTGACCCACTAAAGCAAACAGGGAAGTAGGAATTTACATAGTTTTAAGAGCAACTGAAAAATACAGCAAAATAGTGAAAGCTCACAGATTGTTCTTTTTTCTTTGCTTGTTTCAAGTTTACAGAAGTACACTTCAGTTAACTATAATACACCTGCCTGGCAAGATAAAAAGTCTAGTGTTGTTTAAAAAGAAGTTGAGGGCCAGTGGGATGCCTCGCAATCAAGAGTGCCTGTTGCAATTTCTAACACCCACATGTTTACAGTCTGTAACTCCAGGTCCCAGGGCAGGGTAGGGGTGGGAATCTGGTGTCTTCACCTCTGTGGGCAACATATATGAATATGGTATACAGACATATACTCAGGCAAGTAACTCAAATACATAAAACAAATCTTTTCTTTTGCACTAATTTTTAAAAAGCTGAGATAATGTCAGTACTATGAAGTAGTGATAATTTAAAGGTGAAAAATATAACAGATTCATATGGATTAACAGAGTCTCATGTAGCCCAGCTTGGTCTCTAGCCATCTCAGGCTGATCATGAACTTGAGTTCTGGTCCTCCAGATTGAATGTCTGGAGTACCTATGACTACAGGCCTGGGTAGCTCATTTTAGGCAGTGCTAGGCATCAAAACATTTAATTAATTTAAATAAACCTACAAAGTAATGTGTTTCATCATGGCATTCTTATACACACATGTCATTATATTCTGTTAATTCATTCTCTTCTCCCACAGCCCTCCATCTGCTCCAAGAGCCTCAGCCTGGCTCCCTTCCTTTCTGAACCAATATCCTCCCATCTATTCTCATGGTACATACATAATACTATCCTCTCTTTTCCACCTCCCTCATGAGTCCTTTGTCCCTTCCAACAATTTGCCTTCTACTTTCAACACACACAGACACACACACACACACACACAAATTTAAACATCGATTTCATATATGAGAGACACGTGGTACTTGTCTTTCTCAGTCTGGGTTATTTCACATAACATAGTTATTTTCAGTTTCACCAGTTTTCCAGCAAAAGTCATTATTTCACGTTTATGACCAAGTCCCCTTTATGTAGAGGCAACACATTTTATTTACTTATTCATTTGTTGGTAGAGATCTTGGATGCCTCCGTTTCTCAGCTATTATGAAGATTACATTAATAAATGTGTATGTGCAGCTTCTCTACAGGAGGATGTATAGTCTTCCAGACACACATCCAAGCATGATAGAGCTGGTCATGTGCCAGTGCCCATTTCAATATTCTGACGTCTCCACACTGACTTCCACATCAGCTATACCTGCTAAATTCTCTCCTGCTGTAAATCAGGGTTCTTCTTTGTTCACATGCACGCCAGGACTGTCGCCATGATAGCTAAGAACATCTAACACACTTTCTAGTATTCATTCACCATTTCTACTTCTTCATACATGTGTGTGCATGTGTGCACACATGTGCAAGCAGTATATGCATGCATGCACATCTGAATGTGAGTGCATTTACTCATACATGCCCATGTGGGAGACAAAGGCCAGTATATGGTGTCTTCCCCAACCCCCTCTCCACCTTTATTTTTAAGACAAGGTTTCTGTGAACCTGGAGTTATTTGTTTTGGCTAGAAAGGCTGGCTGATGAGCCCTCAGGATCTCCGCCACTCAAATCTCACTCACAGTGTTGAGTCTCCACCACTCAGCCCCACCCCTGTACCAGAGTTACAGATGTGTGCCACTGCTGTGCACAACTAATATGAATGGCGGGATCTAAAGTCAGTTCTGCATGCTTGCACAGCAAGCACTTTATGTACTAGGCCAATTCTTTGGATTTTTCTTGTGTTACTGGAGTTCTTTGGAGAATGTCACTGCTCATGTCTATATTGTGAAGTGTCTTAACAAGCACTGTTAACTATGTTAAAGTTCCAGGTCTTACATTAGGGTCTTTGCTAAACTTTTATTTATTTCTTTTTGCTGGGCGACAAATAATAGATTTGGTGTTTATTTATCTCATGTGGATATTCTGTTTTCCCAGCAACATTTGTTAAAATGATTGTCATTTCTTTCTCTATTGTAATGTTAAAATTAGGTGGCTTTAGCTCTATAGAATAAGTCACTATAAAGAAATGGTGAAAGATCTACTAGGCAGATATTATGTAAAAGAAAACTTTAATTTTTAATATACCAAACATTAAGGCAATAAAAATAATCAGAAATTAAAGGAAGTATCACTTGAGATGAAGGAGCAAATTCTTCAAGATGATATAATAATCCTTAATATGTATGTGTCAATACTATAACATGAAGACATCAGGTAAAATGTATTATATAACAGCAAAAAGAAAACTATTTTTGATTGCAGCTGGAAATTTTAACAGTCCTCTACAAGTAATAGATGCAGCAAGAACAAAAGTGGTAAACGCACACTTACCTCAGAGCTCAATTAACCACATATAATAAACATCTACAGATGACGTCATCTACCATCAGGACATACATTCTACTCAACCTCACGTGGCACATTCATCAAAGCAAACCATGCAGTGCATAATAAACGAACCTTAACTTATTTAAAATACAGAAACAAAACAATGTTTTCATAACACATAGAACTAAATACACTAAAAATTAAGAACAGAAAGATTTATCATCCCCCAAATACACAGAGACAACAACCTTTGTGAGCACACAAATAGGTGAATTAAGGAAATGATAAGAGAAAGCCACAAATATCTGGAATTATAGGAAAATGAGAATAATCTTAGGAAAACTTGTATGATACAATGAAAACAGTGCTTGGAGAGAAATTTATATTTCCCAATTCTTAGACTCGAAGGAAGAGGAAAGTCCCAAACAAATAAACTAGCATCCATATTAAGAAACACACACAAACACAAACACACTCACACACACACATACACACAAGTTAAAATACAAAATAAGAAAATAGTAAAAATTAGAGCAGAAATCAATAAACTTGACAATACAAAATGAATATAGGGGAAGCAATGACACCAAAACTTCATTCTCTGGAAAGACCAGGCCAGGTTTGGTGTAGCACATCTTTAGATCTTGTGAGTTCAAGGCAACCCTGGTCGCTATAGTGAGTTCCAAGCCAGCTAGGGATACATAGTAAGACCTTGTCTCAGAAGAGTAAATAAATAAATAAAATATAATAACATAAAATCAATAATCATTTAACCAGGACATTTCAGAAATGAGGAAATGGGTTATTGATATTTCAGAAATCAAAAAGCAGAAGAAATACTGTAATTTTGTTGACAATAAAATGATAAGGAAAGGAATTTATGAAAACCTCTCTGATCCAAAATTGACAAAATAGATAAACTGGAACAATTCATTGAACAATCCATCAGAATTTCCAAAAATAATAAACTTCCTCAATAAACCCACATTTGCTAAACATTTTGAGTCAAGAACTGATAACTTTCCCTAAGAGATTAAAGCATCTAACTCACATGGGTTCACCTGTGAATTCTACCAACTGTTTAAGGAAAAATTTCAACAGTTTTGTTCAATCTTTAACAGAGGATCAAAACAGATGGAATACTTCTTAATTCATTGCTGGCTGCCAGCATTACTTTAATTTCAAAACCAGACAAAAATATTACAATAAAAGAAAGTTATAGACAAATGTTCCTCATGACTGTAGATGTGAAAATATTCAACAAAATATTAGCCCAGAGTAACTTCCTGAGCCTAACTTGAGTTAGGAGAGGAGCGACTCCTCTGTCCAACCACCGTTGATGTGGCATGGTATTATTGGCCCTTATTCCTTACTCCACCTCACCCCATCCCAAGACTCCCGCCCACTACATTAGCACTATATAAGTTCCCGATGCAACAAAGTGAGATCCTGCTTCAACAGACTCTAGCTCAGTGTGTTCCTCTCTGGTGGGGGTCTAGGTCATTAGACACTCACCATCCTCCACTCAGCCCTAGGAAGAGACTGGTGGAACAGGCTCTGCCTCAGCCCTATCTGCTGGAAAACCCAACAATTACCAAATTTAGTCTTATGTCTAAAAGAAAAAGTGTTACAGGCCATGGAACATGTCAGACAATGGATAGACTAGAAGCCATTCTGTCACATCAAAGAGCTAGACTTAACAGAAAATTTTTTTCTCTTATGTATAATTAAGGCTTAAAATTTTACATGTAGAGAGATACTTGCTTTTATCCCCCTGTGTGTTTAAGTCATAAATTTAGGCAAAAGATCACAAGACAGGAAAGGGGGGGTATTAAGGAAAGGGCAGAAAGGCAAGGGTATTGGGATACATGTGACATGAAAGGGAAACAGAGGAGATGGTATCTGGGGCCAAAAGAATCAGTCAGGGGTGGGGAAGAGGAAGAACAAATGAGAAGAAGGGATAATGACTGGTGAGCATGGCAATTCCATAAGAAACACACTGCACAATAACCTAAAGTAACACATAAAATATAAAACTATCTTTAAAATATCATGTCATTAAAACACAGTTAGAGGTGTAGGTATGTTGGTACGTATGCACAACTCCAGCACTTCAAGGACAGAGGCTGCAACTTAGAGACCGGTTTGGGCTACAGAGTGAGGTCTTTTCTCTGAAATCAAAAAGAAAAAAAGAAAAGAAATGTGGACAAAAATACACCTTGAATTTATAGATTCAACGCATCCCTTAAATCATTCATGTAAAGGTATTTTACAAGAATAATTTATTCAAAATTGTTTATGTATAGACAAAAGATCCAGAGTAGTAATACAAATAATACAAAATAATAAAGAGGCACTAAAATATTAAAGGCAAACAAAACCAAAACAACCTGACCACAGTTTCCTGTGCTGCAGTAACCAAGACAGTGGTATTTGTGAAAAAAAAATGAACCAATGCAAGAGGTTTTTCTTCAAATGGAGCTCTAACAATTGGACATTTCCACTGAAATGAAGAATGAACAAAAACAAATATACCTAGGCATGAAAATTGCATTCGAAAGTCCATTGTAGGAAATTAAACTGTTCTATCTAAGATACCTCAAAAGTAGTTATTACAGATGTTTTTCTAGCACACAAGAGATGGAGACAGGAAAATAAGGCGTTCAAAACTAGCCCTAAGCTAAAAGAAAGAAAGGAAGGCAGGCAGGAAGGGAGGGATGGAGGGAGAAAGAAGGAAAGCAAGGTCACATTCATAAAATTATTCTTACATGTAAACTTGCTTACCTGCCAATGATCTATGATTATTGATGCCCTTGAACATGTAATACCATATAAATATTCAATGTCTGAAATTCCCCTGTAATATGAAACTTACGAGCAATACTTTTATCTATCTCTAGTTTAACTTTTTAAGTTGTTCCAAGTAGACTCACATCAAGTTTTACTTAATAAAGAGCATAAGAAAAATGTTAAAATCACAAGGACTTGTTGAGTGCACATCACAATCTAGGCATTCTACTAGATGCTGCTTCTCATTATTCCCAAGATCCCTACTGGGAATATAAAAATACATAAAAATAATAATATGTATCGTGTCGGGCAATAGCGGCACACACCTTTAATCCCAGTACTCACAGAAGGCAGATGCCAACAGATCTCTGTGCATTTGGGGCCAGTCTGGTCTACAGAGCTAGTTCCAGGACAGGTTCAAAAGTTACACAGAGAAACCCTGTCTCAATAACAAACCAACAAAAACAAAGAGTGTGTGTGTGTGCACGCGCGCATGGTGTGCGTGTGTGTGCACGCGCGCATGGTGTGTGCATGTGTGTGTGCATGCACACATTAATATAAACTATATTAGGCTTTAGTATCTTAAATAATTTATATTTATGTACATTGTGAGACTATGCCATGTATGTGGGGGTGCTCAGAGATGCCAGAGGAGGAAGTTGATTGCCCTAGAACTGGAGTTACAGGTGGCTATGAGCCCCCCTGTCTGATATCTGGCAACCAAACCCAGGTCCTCTGGAAAAGCAGCAAGTGCTCTTACCCACAGAACTATCTCTGTAGCTTAGTCTGGGCTGGTTTCCGACTCGGATGATAGACAGCTGCTTATGGCTCGGGGATGCCGCCAAAGGAAATGACACTGACTTCACAACCAACATTCTCCAAGAGAAAGCAGTGACTCAGGACAGTGCTAGGCAGCAGCTGGCAGAGAAAGATTCTGTGCTTCTATTGAGATGTCAAATCTAAGCCCCATCTTCTGACTTAGTCACCAAGATTAAGCCTTGCCTGCAGGTCTAGAATTATCTTACTTTGAGTATCTGTCCTCATCCTTAATCTTTTCCATAGTGAATTAAAATTTACCAAACAATAGGAAAAAAAGATAGTGTACTCAGTTGATTCTCTACAATTATGTTGACACCGGTAACTAGGATGATTACCATTGAAAAAGACAACCAACTTAGATCAAACCAATAATGGCTTGACTGCATTTAAATTTCTACTGTTAAAGATCTAAAGCAACCATCCTAAAACTCATCAGAGGGAAGAGAAGGGAGATTCCATGTGTAAATTGTGCTTTGCTCCACTCAGATGCCACTTTTTAACTTTAACCAAAATCTAACTTAAAAGGTACTAGTACATTAAGGATAATAAAGGCTATTGGTACGGTTATGGGTGGACAGAATCTTATTACTGAGGGGAGAGATAGTGATATTTGTTCAGCAACTAGCAGCTCCAAATGATCACAGGGCTGGTTTGTTTTGTTTTCTTTTAAACGAAGGAAGGAAGGAAGGAAGGAAGGAAGGAAGGAAGGAAGGAAGGAAGGA
>LOEQ01010428.1:19448-38371 GCA_001685075.1 Bramus lutescens | reverse complement strand
GAAGGAAGGAAGGAAGGAAGGAAGGAAGAAAGGAAGGAAGGAAGGAAGGGAAAAGAGAAAAAGAAAATATCATAACCCCCCACTATTACCCTCACCTTTCTTGGTTATTTTCTGTTTCACTTCCTGATGCTCAGTGCCACACTAAGACAAGTAGCTTGGGCCGGCATTGCTCTAGTGTTTCCCTCTGTTTCCCTCTCCATAAAAGAATAATCATCCATGTCTCCCTCTTACGGGAGCACACATTCTCCCTTACACTAAAATTAGTGTAAAATTTAGTTACACTAAAATTCCAACTGATAACCAGGGACTGGGTAGGGTCTAGGAAGAGGACAGTAAAAGAGGATCAAATGGATACGAACAATTCATGCTGTCTGGATGCTTGGAAATACCATGCCCAACTGATTAATATGAACAATGAATGTGATATTGAAGGAGGAAAAACTCAACTTTGTTTTTTTTTTTAAATCCCAGCACTTGAGAGACAGAAAGAGAAAGATTGTGGGCTCAGTATATGTCACAGCTACACAGTAGATCTGAAGTCAGCCCCAGCTACATAAGGCTGTTTTATAAAAAAAAACAAAACACAAAACAGAAAGAAACTCCACAACTTATACCATGGGGATAACATATAAAGCCTTCCCGTGTACTAGCAGCCCATTTTAATGTAATCTAGGTTATCCAGAAAAGAAACACCCTGGAACTGGGATAAAGTATGTCCCAGACTATCAGTTTCTCCAGGCATCTGCTGTGTGGCCAAAAATTTTCCTGGGGAGTCACAAGCCACGTGTCTACTCACCCCAAACAGGGAGTCTGTGACAGGCCAAAGTACAAATGCCACCACTGACTAACTTGGTAAATGAGTTTTCCTGGGGTTACTTACAGGAGCAGAAAAGAATGAAAGATAGCCACATCACCAGAGCTCACGCCACAAACTAAGAAAAGCTGGGAACCTGAAGCACACTGCAGGCAGTCCTTTGGAGACTGGTCTTTCCTAGTGACTCTGGTCTTAAACCTCATTCTAGGCAGCTGCACTTGTCTGCGAGTCTTTGCAGGTTGGTTTGTCTGAGAGCCTTCCACAGCTTTGATTGCTTACTCTGGCAGGGAGGGGCAAAGTGAATCTGGTCAGTGTCCTTTCTAGGTGCCTCAGTGGGTCTGAGCCTCTTGTTTGGTTTTCTGCTTGTTTGGTTTTTGTCTGTCTGTTTTTCAAGACAGGGTTTCTCTGTAGCATTGGAGCCTGTCTTAGAACTAGCTCTTGTAGACCAGGCTGGCCTTGTACTCACAGAGATCCACCTGCCTCTGCCTCCCAGTGCTGGGATCAAAGGCGTGCGCCACCACCACTGGACTTGGGTCTTCTTCCAGGCCGCTAGGCTGGTCTCTCATTCTGATTTGCAGCTTTTATTGCTTACTTCGGCAGGAAGGGGCCTAGTGAATCTGGTCAGTTTCAGGGACTTTCTGAAGCTATTTTGAGTTGTTTACCTTCTGGTTTAAGGAGCTTCTCTGTGAGATGAAATGTTTAGACTCCAGGAAACTGTTACACAGTAGCTTCTGAAAGAGGCAATCCAATTCCTGTCCTCAAGGAATAATTCTGCGTTAGATTTCTTCAGGATGATGAGCACAAATTCTGAAGTGATTAGTGGCACGAAGAGGTATGACACCAATCCAAAGAATCAATGATGGACCTATTCATTTAATGGCCACACTATAGAACTCCTTTAAAGTCTCAAGAAGTGGAAGTCCATAGAAATCCAACCACTTGGCCTGGCACTCACAAAATTGGATGCAATGTTACAAAGAACCAAACAGAAATTTAGGAAGTAAAAGATAAAAGTTGATAGCCTCAGCATAGACAGATGGCTCAGTGATTAAGGAGGCATCCTGCTCTCGCAGAGGACCGGAGTTTGGTTCCCAGCACTGCCATCAGGTGCCTGGCAACCACCCTTAACTGTAGCTCCAGGGAATCTGACACCCTTGACCTCTTGGTTACCTGAACTCACATGAACATACCCACATGGACACTCACATAATTAAAACTAAAATTTAAAATCTTTGTAACCTATAGATTTCTGAAATATGATCTACAGAACAAAAGCAGAAATATGAATATTAATTGTAATTTCTGCACTTTGTCACTAAAAGGAGACTTGTGGACAGACATGGGCACACGGGAAGAGTTATCAACTTGAATGGATCCCGTGGCAGTCAATTTAACATGATTTCTAATTAGAACTGGTGGAGTTCCCTAAAGTAGACCACCATCCTCACTGTCGTAGGCCATCCGTCACCCAACCTGTTCACCGAACTTGGACAGAGGATAGATGTAGCCTTCTTTTTCTTGTCTTACTGTTTGAGCTGAGATGTCTCATCTTATTCAAGATTAATTTTTAGGCTGGGACTAACACAGCTCCACATCATTCTCAAGCCTTGTGATGGCTAACCTTAATTGTGAACCTGACACCCTAGATTCAGTTGGGACTATCTAGATCAGGTTCACCTGTGGATGTGTCTGTGGGGATTATCTTGTTCATGTTCCGTTGTGATCCAGCTGCCCTCACTCCCACAGTGGAACTTCCTTGTGGTCTGTGATTGACAAGGATATTTGTGTTCTTTCTGGCTGGTGGTTTTCCACAGAAGCAGTAGAGATATAAAAGGTTGCTGGGCAAACTAAAGCTTGCTGTTCTTCCACCTGAAAAGAAGCCTCCGTGTTTCAATCCCGGCACCCCTCCAGTCTTGGCATCCAGGCTGTGCTGGCGCAGCAATGTTCACTGAATGAGAAGACCCGCCTACGGTGAGTGGCGCCATTCCCTTTTACTACCCCTAAGCACGGGATCCAGAACTATGTACAAGCAGAAAAATTCAGCAAGCGCAAACACGCATGTCTTTATTCTCTCTGCTCTTGACTGTGAATATGACCAGCTACTTCAGTTTCCTCCATCTTTGTTTCCCATGATCATGGACTGTTAGCCCGGAATTATGAGCTCAACAAATGTGTTCTCCTTTAACTTGCTTCTGTTGCAGTCATTCATCATAGCAACGGGAAATCAAATTAAGGCAGGACTTTATAATAGCACTGAATTACTACCTCAACATCTACTGTGTCTCCATCTTAAGAGGGCAAGTGAGATAGCTTCTCAGGCTTTGTAGTCATTTAGACTGATCCACAGTATTGTAGCTAGTCAATCACTCCCACGGGGCTCTGTTTGCTGAAGAAGTCCAACACACCAGCCTTCTCTGTCCTCATTTTTCTAGATTGTATTAGTGTTCAAAATGTCCTAATAAGTCATTACTAATATTTGGATACAGTCCTATGTTTTGGTAAGTACAACTTAGTCACTTTCATATCTATTTCTCAGTAGCAGCATGCTACTTTCTGAAGTCCCAGAAATATCCTGCTGGGTTTTTTTTTCTTTCATTTTAAAAGAAATCACATCATGCACACAGTAATGTATTATTTATGAGAACTGGGTGAGGCAGACACCACAGAGGATACTATTTATACCCTGCATTCCAGAAGGCAGAGCCCAGTGCCCCTGTGCACAAAACTAGGAATGCCAACATGACCAATGGAATACTAAATCTTAGATCTCATACTTGGTGCTGGTAGGTATTTTGTTTTCCTATGTTACTGTAATGATCTGAAGAAATACCTGTCCACATTTTAGACATCCTGCAGTGTCCTTTTTAAAGGTCCTTTCCTCATACTAGATCATGCTAGCACATCCGTGTGGTTGACTGTCTCTAATGAAAGGCTACCCTTCATCTCTGGGGATGTGGGCAGTGGCTCTCTGTTGCTAATATGTGGTATAAAAAGCTACAAGGCTATATGATTTATTTTCTAAGGAAAAAGATGGAAACTTTCATAAAATTTGTTTTGTTTTGATGCAGAGACTCATGCTGAAGCCCAGGCTATCCTGGATCTCTCTATGTAGTCCATGGTAGCCTTGAACTCATGGCACCATCCTGTAGTAGGTTTTGGTTTGGTATACACACACACACACACACACACACACACACACACACACACACACACTTGTTGGGGCCCTGTCACCCAGATCCCAAATAAATACACAGAAACTTATTCTTACTTATTAGCTTGCCTTGTTTCTAGCCAGCTTTTCTAACTTATATTATCCCATTTCTCTTTACCTATGTTTTGCCTGTGGGCTTTTTAACCTTTCTGTATTCTATATTCTTTCATCCCTTCTTACTCTGTGGCTAGCTGGGTGGCTGGCTTCTGGCATCTTCCTCTCCTCCTTTTTTCTCTCCTTGCGCTTTCTCTTTTTTCTCTATCTCTTCTGCCTAGCTATTGGCCTTTCAGCTCCTTATTAGACCAATCAGGTCTTTAGACAGGCAACGTAATACAGCTTTACAGAGTTAAACAAATACAACATAAAAGAATACAATATTCCTTTGCATCATTAAACAAATGTTCCTCAGCACCAACGAATGTAACACATCTTTAATATTCCACAATACCCTCCTGTCTCTCAGTCTCCCAAGTGTTGAACTCACATCTCAATCTCCCAAGTGTTGAAATCACAGGAGTGGGCCACCGCACTTAGTTTCAGATTATTATTGATCTCTCCTTAATGTTTCCATGGTAACAAAACAACAAAAAACGTGACAAATTCTAATGGCATGGATATCTTTATTATTGAAAAACACCTTAAAATAACTCTAGGATTACGGAAAGGTAGTTCTATCACACATTTATCTCTCCATGCTCTACCTCTATCTTATAGGCCAGTGCCACTAAAAGCAAGAGAGCTTGTTGACTGCAAACACAGCAGCAGCCCACAGTATTCTCCAACACTGAGGTAGAGTTTGAAAAGACCCATTCCTTAGGGCAGCCAACTTTTGGGTTGTCTGGTACCAACTGCTCGTTACAGGATACCTGGCTTTGTTCCAGCCTCCCTTTTTAACCAATGTTGCTCTATACTGAAAGAGTTTAGTAATACATTTTTAAAGGCTCTTTCTAGTCTTGTGGAGCACTCCTATAATCTCACCACAAAGACAAGATGATGACGGTCAGTTCAAGGTTAGCTTGAGACACACGGTGGGCTTTGAGCCAGTCTCAGTTACATAGCAAGACCCTGATCCAAAATTAATTAATAAAAAAGTATTTTCCTGAGAAAACGAGAGTGAGGCATGTTTTCATCTACACAGTTTTGTTATGATGTACACACAGTACTCAGAAAATGAAAAAAATCTATGAATTTATAGGATCCTCTTCATTTAAAAGAGCTACGAGCATGCACTTAATATAGGCACTCCAGAGACAGAGGCAAGCAGATCTCTGTAAGTTAAAAGCCACCCTAACTTATATAGTAGATTCTAGACCTGCCACAGCTATAATTGTAAAACCCTGTCTCACATAAAGACAGACAGACAGAAAGAAAGAAAGAAAGAAAGAAAGAAAGAAAGAAAGAAAGAAAGATAGATATAGATAGATAGATGAATAAATAAATAACAAAGAATAAAAATAAAATAAAAGATCTGTGCTATTGGCAAAGACAAACATCACATTTTAGTATAATGAGTAGAATCAGGATTAAATAAAATAAACGTATGAAAGTACGAGGGGCTATTTAGGAAGAGGGAGGAGACAAGCTCACACGAGCTAGGTTTGCCTTTGTATCCCCAGTGCTGTTGACAGGGATTGTTATACTGCAGCACCCAATGAATGGCAATATGTGTGCTTGTTAACAGAGGTTTCTGTTTTGCCCGGTCCCACAGCCATTTATGCCCAAAGAAACACACAGATGTCTACATTAATTATAAACTGATTGGCCTAGTAGCTCAGGCTTCTTATTACCTCTTGTAACTTATATTAACCCATAGTACTTGTCTGTGTTAGCCATGCAGCTTGATACTTTTTCTGGCGAGGCAGTCATATCTTGCTTGCTCTGTGTCTGGCTTTCTCTGTGTGTCTAGATGACAACTACAGACTGAATCTTTCCTCTTCCCAGAATTATCCTGTTCTCATTGTCCCGCCTTTACTTCCTGCTTGGTTGCCCAACTATACTTCCTGCCTGGCTAGCAGCCAATCAGTATTTTATTAAACAAGTATAAGAAACAAATCTTTACAGGGTAAAACCATTGTCCCACAGCATGTGCTTATAGGTAGAAAGAATTAAAAGTGCAAACACTAGAGTTGCAAACTAAATCTCATAACAAGCTTAAGGATGCAGACCCTTGCTTGTCTTTTACAGAGGTCAGATTCCTCAGAGAAGTTTGAGAATTACCAGTGTGACTAAATTATCTGAGAGTTATATTTTAAAAAAAGAACCTATCTCTCTGAAGGTGATGGAGTGAAAAATCAAAACTAACCTCTATTTAAGATATAAGGCAATTTGTGGGCTGGAAAGATGGCTCAATATTTAAGAGTGTGCAATGTTGTTTCAGATGACCAGGGTTCAGTTCCTAGACCAATGCTGGCAGCTCACAACTGCCTGTAATGCCAGTTCAAGGGAGTTCTGATTCCTCATGCCTCTGTGGACACCTGCACTGAAGTTCACATATACACATAATTAACAATAAAATAAATCTCTTTTTTTAAAAGCTGTTTTAACAGCAGCTTACTAATGTAGAAATCAAAGTAATCAAAAGTAGTCAAAAATATTGTTTCAAAAAACAATTTTTTAACAAAACATTGATTATTTGTTTTTTAAAGCAAATGCTTTAAATATAAGGAAAAATACAGACTATGTTAAACAAGAGTAATATTAATAAAAGATGAAGTAAAATTTAAAACAAAATAATTATTATAGACAAAAATATTTTACTAATTACAATACCAAACCAACAAGAACATAATTCAAAATTATATGTGGCAAAAAAATCATAACTTAAATTTCGTAAAGTAAAATTTGGATAGGAAACATATTTTACATGTGGCTTATTTACCAAAATAGAAAATATGCTAGATGATAATTACATATAAAACGTGTTTTAAAATCTTATGGAGTATTGGGAGGCAGAGGCATGCAAATCTCTGTTCCACAGACTGAGTTCTAGGACAGCCAGTGCTACACAAAGAAAAGTTGTCTCAGGAAAAAAAGGAGTATATTTTGTTTACTTATGAAGTATATTTTGAACACTTGAAATATATATAGCGCTGACTAAAGAATTATTTAATGTTTGAAAATTAAGAAGGACATATTTACATGCCTTATGTATCAAAGGATAAATCACAGTGAAAATTAAAATACTATGCTAAAATATGACATCAAATCTTAGGGGCTAAGGCATATGGCTTATAAACAATAGAATATTTAACATTCAGTGATCAAAATATGAGAAGGAAAACTAGCAATATTCACAAATCACAGAAGTGATTGAGCTAGAAATCTAAAAGATTGCCCAAAAGATTAGTAGAAATTCATTGAAGCCTCTGGATGAGCAACAATCAACTGTATTTTCATATGAAGAAGAAATTGTCTTTGTTACTGAACTACTTCTCTGAAGGGACACCACGAAAGGCACTCTTACATAAGCCCCATGGGGCTTTGTTACAGTTTCAGAGAATTAGTCCATTATCATGATGTCAGGAAGCATGGTAGTGGGCAAGCACACATGGTACACAGAGAAAGACTCTGGGCCTACTTTGAGCTTCTGACATCCCCACCCACACTCCAAGTGACACACTTCCTCCAACAATGCCACACCTCCAGATCCTTCCTAATGAGTTCCACATTCAAACATGTGAGCTTGAGGGCCATTCTCATTCAAACCTCCACAAAGCCTAATTCTTTAATAATAAATAAATAAAATTTACAAATGCCTTTAAAATAACACTATAATATCAAGAAATTCATATATGTGTATACATACAAGAATTAGTATAGATGTATATACATCAGTATTATATGTGCATGTACACATATATAAGAAACTTTTATATGCATATATGTGTATACATAATAATTCTTAAAGCTATAACATATTACTAAGTAAATTAAAAAAAGATTTAAATAAATTTCATTTTGAGTTAGGTTTATGGGTTGTTAATAGATTGGGAACTTCAATATTGTTGTCCATCAACTCTATCTTCATTGATCTGTAAAATCATTACAGGAGTGAAGGAAAGGGGTGTGTGTGTGTGTGTATGTGTGTGTGTACCTATGTACATATTCATGTGATTTGACAAACTGATTCCAAAATTTATATAATCAATAATCATCTTTAGTCTTGGAAAAGAAATATAATACCATAGATATACATTTCAAACTTTGTAACTAGGGCAGTTTGGTACTGGAACAAACACAAACAAATAGACCAATAAAAAATAAACAATAAATCAAGTCACGCATATAGTTGTCTAAATTGTAGCAAATCCCTACTGTCATACAGAATGGATATGGTGGTTATCAGTAGAGCACATATTTTGCAATCTACACAGTTAATGGGAAAATACATGACAATATGCACATGTGGAATTCTAGTTAGAACAACATGAATCAATCTCTGAAATATATTTTGAATCCAAATGTTTAGAGAAATGTAGGGGAAGAAAAAGATACCTATGACATTAGACATACCAGTTTTTTTAAGAGATTTATGAATAACAAGAGACATGAACCATGAACCAATCTTTGGATTTATTAATAATTGATATTTTTATTTGGATGATGGTCCCTTGTTGGAGTGTGTGTGTGTATATGTGTGTGTGTGTGTGTGTTGTGTAGCTGTGCCAAGCTTAGCTTAGCAATGCACCTCTAGGAGGAGGGGAAATGAAGGAGTGAGAAAAGATAGAGGAAGAGGGAGAATTATAAAAGAAAATTAAAAAGTAACCAAAGGAAAGAAAACTAACAAAATCTCAGGAGAATTTTAAGGAGAGAATGGCCAGCAAGCCAGCTGGGGAGGGAAAAGTCAGAGTTCCATTGAGTTTAGTACAAGACATCCAATGCTGAGAAGCGTTATTGTGAAGGAAGGGACAAAGTAGTTTTTGGTGACTCAAAGGGAAGCACTGCAAGAACTATAATATATTAGTTTCTAATCCAGGCAGGAAAGGAAGGCTAACTCGGGAAGAATCAATAAGACAGGAGTATTTCACTAAGTGAAAAAGAGGCCATATATTGTTGATCAATACTCACAAAAATTGATCTCTAGTCCATTGAAACCTAATGGAATTCCATGTGCTGAGTTCAGCCAGAAAATCTCTCCTTTGTTTTGTTTTGTTTGGTTTTGGTTTAGTTTGTATTTTAATCAAAAGAGAGACTATATGTTTTCAGTGAAATACAGAAAATCACAATGAATAAAATTTTAATTTGTCAACTCTTCATTAAAAATTAGCCAACCATCGAGGAATTTGTTTAGCATTTCTAGCTAAGTGAAAGTTTATTGAATTATTGGATCATTGTAAAGTTTATTGAATTATTGGAGATGCATACCAACCTACAGTCTTAAACTCAGAAATTCAGTTGTCCTTTGTGTACAAAGTAACATATGATTATGCTCTTTGATAAATGAAAAATGCTAACATTTTTCTAGTTCCATAAATTTTGTTGTTGTTACAGATGTTTTGGTCATCTTTTTTTTTTCTAAATCCTCTTTTTTTCCTGAAGATTTACAGCAACCAAAAGACATGAGCTTTTTTTATAATATACCATTGCCTAGTGTACAGCATTATGCTTATGAGTATAATATAAATTAAATAGTTTAAAATTTCAGCCTTACTAGTAACACCAGAAACATGCACACACATGCATGAGCACCTGCGCAAACACGCACAAACACACACACACAGAGAACACATCAGCTTTCCCTCCCAGAAAGAATGCAGTACTTACTATAATGTGCTGATAAGGATCTATGAATGACATTTTGGCTTGAGCTGCAGAGATTCTCACACTTTCCTGGACTTCTCTGGATGCTTAGCTTCTTTAAAGCCTGTAAAACAAACATTTGTCATCATTAAGTGTCATTCTGGATCCTGTTCCAAGATGTAAACGACGGTGAGTAGATATATTGGGCAATGAAAGTACACCTGAGTGGATCAGGTGGACTGAGCTCTCTGTATATGTGACTAAACACACACACACTCACAGACACCTTGTATGGGATGCTAAGCATATACTGATGCTATTATTTAACTTCCATATTTATTTGTTCAAATTTTTTTGAAAGTTTTGTTGCTGCTGATTTGGTTCGCTTCTATTTGTTAAGTATATGATGAGCCATTTCCTGAATTTCAGAAAATTAAAATTGTTTTTTGAGGGACTGGAATGATGGCTGAGCCCTTAACAGCACTGTAGTGCTCTTGCAGAGGACCTGAGTCCACTTCCCAGGACCCCCATAAGGCATCTCACAACCACCAGTAACTCCAGCTACAAGACATATGATGCCCGCTTCTGACCTTTACGGATATCTACACTCTCTAGCACAAACACACACGTACATACATTCATTTTATTTTATTTTACTTGAAGTGGGTTTCTCTGTGTAGCCATGGCTGTCCTTGAATTTATAGAGCAGGCTGGTGTCAGACTCAGAGATCCACTGCCTAAGCGCTGGGATTAAAGGCATATACTACCATGCAAACATTTAGTACAGATAATAATTTATAGAAAAGATACTCTCTGGATTTTTTCCATAATCACTCATATTAAACTAAGATAAAAATATTCAGTGAAGGAGATATGCAATCTGCTTAAGAAAACAGCTGTCAATGCTCTTACACAGCTGTGACACCCACCCTGCAAGCAAGGTGTGTCCCTGGGTATAATAGGGGAATAACTGTTATAAAGGTGCCCATTTGCTTTCTTATGATTGGTTAAAGGCCTGCTTCACAGGAGGGAATTTATGTCTGGTACTGTCAACCTGGTCAAAACTCCATGACTGAGGAAGTCAGAGGTCCTAGAGAGTGCCTATTCTGGTGTTTTGTTACACAGACATATAAAACTAACTTCTAAATAAAATACATATTAGTGCTGATCTCAAGCCTTGTTTGATAAGCTTCTTTTTGTAGTGGAGGCAGCATTTTTAATTGGTCAAAGTGCTGAGAACAACTGGTTGCTAAATTCTTAGCCCTTAATGGGGCATCCCTAAAGCTCAGGGAACATTGTGGAAGAGGAAGCAGAAAGAATATAAGAGCAGAAGGTTGGGAAGGAATATGTGAAACACTGTCTTCTAAACATGACATGGCTCTTGTACTTAGGGACTCACAGCAGCAGTGGCTACCTGCTAATACCAAGCTCAATATTTCATCATGGTTGGAGAGGGGCTCATAAGGCCTGAACTCAATATATAGGTGGGCATGACCTTGAATTCTTGGTTCCTCTGTCTCCACCTCCGTAGGGCTGGGATTAAAATGTTGCAACACCATGCCCAACTTATTCATAACAATATTATTTTTTACATTTATGTATTTGTGCATGAGAGAGACGTGTGTGTGTGTGTGTGTGTGTGTGTGTGTGTGTGTGTGTATGAATGTGCCATAGCATGCATGTGGAAGTCAGAGGGAAACTCAAAGGAGTCATTCTTCTACCATGTAGGTAGAGACGTAATTCACGTGACCAAGCTTGGAGTCAAGCACATTAACCTACCTGCTAATCATACATTTCTATCAGACTGAAGATGTATACAGCATTTTAAATCAAAGTGAAGCCAAACCATCATTCTGATTTTCTTTCAATAAACCAATATAAAGTTGTTGTGGGATTTGTGTGTGTGTTGATTTTGTTTTTTTTTTTATTTTTACATTGCCCTACTTAAAAGTTAGAAGTTTTCTAGGCATGGCAGGACACACATTCCTAGCACTCAGCAGTAGAGGCAAGAGCATCAAACATTCAAGTCCAACACGAGTTTTATGAGATTTTGTTTCAACTTTCTCTCCCTACTAAAAAAGTTTTTGATGATAAATGAGCCTATCATCAAGTATCTCTGTGCTAGAGTTTGAATGTTTGACCCCACCAAAGCTCATTTTGATACCAAGTTTCCAAAAGCCAGACGTAGTGGCACATACATATTATAATGCCAACACTTGGGAGCAAGATACAATCTAATCAAGAATTTCAGGTCATCTGCTATTATGGAGTTTGAAGTCATCCTGGTCTACATAAAACCCTGTATTTAAACTTCAAAAAGACAGATGCATTCGTTAATGTGGTGGTTTGAAAGAAAATGGCCCCCAAAGGGAATGGCATTACTAAGAGGTGTGGCCTTGTTAGAGTAGATATAGCCTTGTTGAAGGAAGTGTACCACTGTGGGGATGGGATTCAAGGTTTCCTGTGCTCAGGCTACACCCAGAGTCTCAAACCACTTTCTGTTGCCTGCTGAGACATGTAGGTAGCTCAGCTTCTTCTCCAGCACCATGTCTGCCTTCGTGCTGTCATGTCCTATCATGATAATAATGGACTGAACCTCTAAACTGTAAGCCAGCCCCAGTTAAATGTTTTCCTTTATAAGAGTTGCCGTGGCCATGGTGTCTCTTCACAGCAATAGAAACCCTAAGACAGCTAATGTTAGAATACTCAGAATATTAGGCTTCTGCCTCAGCTCCTTCCTCTAGGTTCCTGCTTTGAATTCCTGCCCTGGATTCCCTAGATGATGAACTGTAACATGGACTCGGAAGCCAAATAAACTGTTTGCTCCTCTGGTTGCTTTTGCCTGTGGTCTTTATCATAGCAATAAAAAAGCAGACTAAGACAGTGGTGCTAATAGCTAGCCTCAGGTTATAAACCACAACTCCACTCTGCTAGTCAAGGCTGATTCATGTTTCTCTTTTCCCTCTTACTACTCTGATTTTCCACATATCACAAACCTACCATCAGGATTATTTCTCTGTTGTGTTATGCTATGCCTCTGTCTTGCCTCTAAGTACTCTTGACATAGCATTTAAAATGGAAGGAAGGAATGACTTCATTAAAAGATAGGCAAAATTATCCGCTAGGGGATAATTTGTGACTCTTGTATTTATGTTATAGATATATATATATCTTGTGCTACAGATTCATTAGTTGATAGAATCCTATTTAGCATTTACCATTACCAGGATATTTTTAAGCTACTGCTATTATATTTTATTGCAAGTAGCTAATAGTAACACCCAGGTATAGCAAATGATACTTGTAATAGTAACACCCAAAATGCTGAGGCAGTACAATCAGCAGATCAAGGTCAACCTGTACCACATAGTGAATTTCAGGACTGCCTGGGCAACTTAGCCAATTTTTTTTTTAAAAAGTAAAATTAAATAAAAGCCAACAGGTGCTGGTGAGATGGTCTAGCAATTAAAAGCTCTCTGGCCCTCTGCTCTTGTAATTCTTAGCAGCACATTGGGTGACTCATAACCACCTGTAAATCCAGCTGAAAGGGATCCAACACTGTCTTCTGAACTTTTCTAGCACCTATACTTAAATGTGCACATACTTGCATGCAGACAAAAACATACACACATAATTAAATTTTAAAGTAATAAATAAGGCTAAAACAAAATATGATCAACATAATTGATCTCTCATTATGACTGATGTTTCTGCATTGATATTTCTGTGTGTTCAAAGTAGGTTTACACAATAAAGATGGAATATCTTTTTATGTATACCACATTAGAAAATAAGGAGAAATTGAACTGGATCCTAACTAGAGACTTCATACCTACTGACTAGCATTAATTGTATTGGAAAGTACTATGTACATTAACAGAGAAGAAAAGCAGTCATCACTCAGCCATAAACCCTGCAACCTACAACAGTGTCTGAAAGATATACTGGTCCAACAGATGTAAATGTTATAGAAGTAACCAGCCACTGTTTTTAATTGGATTTAAGATTCATTCTATAAGATGGAACCCAAACCTGACACTACAAAAGTGGAAAAGAATCTGAGACTAAATAAGACATGGGCCATAAAGGAAAACTTTCTACTATCATTCCGCTAAATGAACATAGCAATAAAATGACTCCTAAAGACACGCTACTATATCCATAGATGAGTGCATCACTAAACCCTCATCAGAGAAGCTTCTTCTTGTAATTGATGGTAATTAGCACAGAGACTCACAATTGGACAATGCTCAGAGAGTGAGAGACTTTGGGGAACTCAACGGTCAACGGGATTACGCCATCAAATACTTCAATGGGATGACATCATCAAATAATCAAGGTTCAGGGATCCTTGGGGAAGAAAAGGGGAACAATTGTAAGGGCCAAGGTTGGCGGATGACTAAGGAAACAGTGTCTTCCAGATTCAACAAGGCTAACACACTTATGAACTCACAGAGACTGTGACAACATACACAACACCCGCACAAATACAAACAAGACAAAATCCCAGCACTGAGAAGGGGAAACAGATACAGAGTTCTACACTTAGCTAAGAAGCTATTTACAACTGATACCTTCAGAGAAAAAGAAATTTAGTTTTGCGCCATAGAATGTCACTGAGTATATTAACTACACTCCAGGGCAACAACATGCCAGGGAAGAGTTGGCTAACACAAGACAGACTCCATGTTTTTAATGTGCTTTTTGTCTTGTTTTATTTGGGTACATTTTTTGTCTTACTGGAGTTTTGTTGTTATAGTGGACAGGATCCATAATTAAATCTATGAAGTAAAGAGGGTTATGACTGCTATTCTCACCAAAATTGTTCCCGTTAGAAACTGTGGGTGGGCTGTGTGGAAGTTCAGTGGTAGAATGTCTGCATAGCATGTTTGTGGCCATCAGACTTCTATAGTAGTTCCATTCACAAACTGCAGCTTTAGAAAAATATAAACATTTCTCTGTGGACATCTGTTCATTCATGCAATCGTTATATCATTGCTAAGTAAAAGCCTCTGCTAGGCACTAGGAACAAGGCAGTGAACAAGGCAGAGCTCATGCCTCACGCAAACCTAGAAATTGTAGAGTTAGCAAGGAATGTAGTTCTCTGCGACACCTAATGCTTCTGTGTTACTAAAAGCAGTATCACTCCCTCCGATTGGTGTCTTTTGTTGGAAGGATACCTTGAATAGTTTCAAAAAGGAGGTAGATTTCAGGGTGCCTTTCCAAAAAAAGACACCAATCCTAGGAAGTGATACTGCTTTTAGCAACATAGAAGCATTGGGTGTCACACAATACTGTATTCTTTGCTACCTCTACAAACTCTACATTCTTAACTTGACCAGTAAATGAGTCTTTCATACTTATTTACTGCAAGCTAAAACAGGAAAACCTTTTTCTACCACACTATAATATATATGGATGGGTACATAGACGTACAAAACGTATATGGAAACAGGCTTAACGCGATACTTTAACTAAGAACAATGTAGACTATTTGTGTCGCTCCATATGATTAAACTCTAAGAGCAGCCCACCAAATTGATTTCATGACTCAACACAGCTTGGCAAACACTGATCTAAAAGTTATCAAGATTAGATTTTAATCTACTTCCTCATTCTTATCCCATTTCTTTCATCTTTTCTATTTACAACCACGCAGGTTTTCTTTCCTTTCCTCAAATGTAGGCTATTCTCCTGAATGCAAAACTATAACCTATCTCTTCTGTCCATCACTTATTTAACAAACACTCAACTAGAATATTCAGCTACTGTATAGCAAGCATATTCCAAGAGTAAAGTGATAATTGAACTAGCAGGTCATCTCTGTAGGAACTCAGATTCTACAGAGCAAAGAGAAAATCAATAAT
The DNA here is from genome assembly GCA_001685075.1 of Bramus lutescens. Classification (NCBI taxonomy): domain Eukaryota; kingdom Metazoa; phylum Chordata; class Mammalia; order Rodentia; family Cricetidae; genus Bramus; species Bramus lutescens. The sequence goes on along the minus strand of LOEQ01010428.1, from coordinate 22,740 downwards.
GCAAGAGGAAAAAGCAAGAGTCTCCTAAGGCTAGGCTCTGGAAAGGGGCCGGTCACAAACGGTGACAGAGTGAGCTTAGAATATAATGTTCTCAGCAGGCATGAAGAGGAAGTGAGAGGAGTCCTGTGGCTGGNAAAAAAAGCAAAAGTGGTTGAATGTGAGGTTAGAAAGCAAATAGGGCCAGAACCCAGAAGCCTCTATAGACAGCAATTGTGCACCAGCTAAACTAGACAGAAGTTTCAGAGCTCAGCTTCAAGGTCACTGCCACAGAGAAACTATCTGCGATCTTCAGAGCATGTTCGATTCTGTTTGTATTTTAGACTTCTTCAAGCCTTTCCTTCTTCTTCCAACATGTCTGCCTTCCTTTCAGGAACTAAAGACAGACCATGTTTAGCTTGTCTATGCAGCTGTTCTGTGTGCACAGCATGGTGCCTGCAAGACAGCAGATCCAGGATAATGATGTGTTTAATAGATGAACGTGTGATGATGGACAGAACAAGGAAGAATGCCAAGGGCATTCATGAAGGAAGTTCTCACAATAACACTTTTCCAGTGGTCCTCTTGTTCATGCCTAGCTATATTTAAATATCAAAAGATGCTATAAATGAGTCTCTACTTAAAAAAAATAAAAAGAGGAACAAGTAAAATTCCACAAGAAGTGAGATGACGACTCATTTTGAGGAAATCTGTTGTCAGGGCCCAAAGCCTGATGTCAGCAATTTTATTTCCTCTTTCCATATCCAGTAACTCCATTCAATAACTACCGTGTTCACCATCCAAATATCAGCCAAAACCACATCCTCCAGCCAGACCTGGACAGAGACTTCCCTGGTACTCAAGTTAAAGGCAGGAAATGTGTTCCAGGTAGTTAACTGGTTAATTACACAACTAATATCGTTTTCTTAAATTTTTGCATTATTCTTTGGTAATTTCATACATGTATACAACTAATATTAATAAATCCTCTCCATCTCTATTTGCCCCATCCTCTCTCAAACTACAAGGTTAAGAACTACAAGATAACTAGATATTAGGCAAACATGACTCATGGCATTAATCCTTTAGTCCTAGAACAACTTCCGTTTTTGCTTTTCTCCTTTAATTCTATCCAAGTCAAAACTTTTTCCTGCCCTTACGAAAGTTCAGGCTGCCTTAGAAGACTTCTGTTAACTTTTGCAATAAACAAAAATGAACTCATCGATTTAGATGCCAGGTCCATTTAGAGTGGAAGCCAGGACCAACTGTGGGAAGGGAAAAGTGTGGTCACTGACTTCTTTCCTCCTCCATTCCCCTGATCTAATACTTCTGCTCTATTTTCATTTATTTTGCTGCAGTAAAAAACCCTTACACAAAGAAACTTAGAGGAAGCCAGGGTTTCTTCAGTTTGCTATCACAGACTTTCATCCATCACTGAGGGGCAGTCAAGGTGGGAAATCAGACAGTCACATCGCATCCATACTCCAGTTCCCAGAAGCAAATAAACTGGTGGTGCACATTTGTATCCTAGTGCTAGGGAGACAAAAGCAGGGAAATCAGTAGTCCAAGGTCATCTTCAGCTACAAGAGTTTGACGTTTGATGTCAGTTTGTACTACATGGGACTCTGTCTCAGAAACAAAACAAAAAGTCAACCAAAAAAAAACCCAACAACAACCCACTCACAATATATAGAGTATACCAGTTATCCATTTTTTATTCTTTTTAATCTTAACAAAAGTATTTTAGAGCCTTGGTTAAAGTTTCCACTTGAGAGTTGAGAATTGAGTTAGACTAACTTCTAGAAAAGCAGAGAAAAGAATTTGCAAAGTTCTTGCTGTAGAAACATTGACAAAGCAGAAATGTCACAACCAATCACTTAAGAACCCTGAAACTAATGAAAGAACACAGGACAAATGAACAGCATTTTTCCAGTCTACCAAGAACCAGGGACAATGGAGGTCTCGACATTTTAAGAAGGCCTTGCCCTTACCCTCCCCAGTTCCTCAGCTTGAAGTTCCAACCAGGAAGGCAGGGCAGCCTTGAGAATGCACAGTTCTGCCACCTTGCTGGTCAAAACTGGGCAGAACATGGAAAACTCCATACCCCAGAAGTTGTCAGAGAAAGCAAAGATCACAGACACGAACCCTAGATAATTCTTATAGTAGCATGGAATCCACACTATTGGGGACAAGACAACAGACCATCCAGAAAGTTAAAAATGACAAACGGAGGCATGTCTGAGGCTCCATGGACAACCCCCAACAAAACAGAGAAAGGTTGGTTGAGAGAGACCTTGGTAAGATCCAGCTCATTCCTAATGTGCTGAAAGAGGGTGAACATAGATAAGCTATGTGAGGGTCCCACACAGAGAAGAAAAAGTAGGCAGGGACTTATAAACTCCCTGAACTTAGAAAGCATTCTCCAAGCCACATGCAAGTCAGACATCATAGCAGAGATGTGCTCATTTAAGATGCTTAAGTAAATTTTTGCCAAACACTGGCTGACAACTAAGCCTTGCTAACCCAGACAGAAGCCTGGGGAAACGACACAGAAAGTAAAAGCAAGAAGGTGGGTAATAAATTGAAGTGACTAAAACAAATCAACAGTTGAAGCACAGTAAATAAAATTCCAGAGACAGAAAGTAGGGTTCAACCTGAAGGTCAGAAAAGCAAAACAACCAGCCACTGGCTCTTACCTCCACCTCAGTCCAACATGGTGATTCTGCTGCCATGAATCTCAGAATGAGACTGCATCTGAGAGCTGTCTTCTCCTGTCTTATATTCCTCTCTAGGGCTGGGATTAAAGGCATACACTGCCCAGTTTTTCTGACAAACTAGTGTACCTACTGGTATTAAATGTGTGTGTCACCACTGCCTGGTCTGTAAGGCTGGCCTGTGGGGCTGTTTTACTCTCTGATGATCTTCAGCAAGCTTTATTTATTAAAATACAAATATCACTACAAACAGTAGCAATAACTTGCCCATAAGAAATATCAGAATCGAAAGACACCATAATATATAATTTGCATAATATATAATTTGATGTGCAAACTAGAATCATTTTCAAAATTAGCCATAAGAGGGCTGGTTCATCTGGTAAAGGCACCACCAGGCTTGAGGACCTGAGTTAAAAGCCCAAGGCCCACATGGTAGAAGGAAGTACCTACTCCTGCACACTGTTCTCTGACATCCTCCACACAAATTCCTTGGAAAACATACACATAAATACACTAAACCGCTGAGTAGTACTCTAATGCGTAGCTATTCCACACTTTCTTTATCCATTCTTCCATTGAGGGACATCTAGGTTGTTTCC
>LOEQ01010428.1:0-11968 GCA_001685075.1 Bramus lutescens | reverse complement strand
GTAACGGCAGCAGATACTTTAGGTTTCTGTGGTATTAAGACATCTCTGCCCAACTCTCCATGCTAACCACTCAAAAAATGCCTTTACCCCCACAATTAGCTCAGACCTGGAAATCTTACTACAACTAAGTTGCACAACCATTACAGGGAGTGTTCATAAAACAGAAGGTTTTCCCTCTCTTGCTTTTCCCCCTTTCTTCTGTGCCCTATAATTAGAGACTTCCAGAATACTGAGAGGAGGAGAATTTAGATACTCTTTCCCAACACACACATGCTTGTGCCATGCAACTGTTGGCACTCAATGAGTGATTAATACCATAACGTCTGATCAAAGCCAATTTAGTCATGCCAGAGCAACACAGGCTTCTCAGAAAGAGTGAATAAAAATGACAAAGTTAGTCTGAAATGCTTTGTCACTTCTGTCTGTCTGCAGAGGGTGACTTCAAAAGGGAGAAGATAGTTCCCATTAAAGCTGTGGCATCTGGTGGCCAGAAGGAAAAGGATTACACTTCCTAGTGACATACGGCTTCAGAACACAGTGCCACCTTCTCAGAGCTTGCTTGCTCTCTCTCCCACTCGCCCATTCTGCCACTCCAACCCTCCCTCCATTCTGTCGCATAAAATGAGGAAGTGGCCCTCTACCTCACAGACTCACTGGGAGGATAAAATGAGCAAATGTATGTAAACCACAAGCAAATGACATGAATAAGATGATGTATTGTTGTCTGTAACACTGATGCTCTTCCAAAACTGCCTCAACTCTGTCAGAGGCGTTTGGCTCTGTGGAGAGTTCTGAGAAGTTTGGAGTCGGTCAGTTTGTTAAGCAACTATTACAAGGATGGTATGCTTTCCTTATGATCACCGGTGAGGTTTTAATAAAAAATACAAAGTGCTTAAAGACCTAATCCACTAGATTTTAAAAAATAAAGACACTGGCCACTGCTTTGTCTGATGCTAGAACCACAGTTTTCTCCATTATGCTGGATTAATAGGTGTTTAGAAAACAAAAACCCCTGGCCCTGTGTCCCTCAGCATCCTTACCAGACATACATAAGCACTCAGACGGTGCTGAAGGTTCTATTCCTGAATGACTTGGATGATGTTTTTATTCTTTAACTAAAGCCAAGCACCCACAGGCAGAGAAAAATGAAGAACAAAAGGAATCAAAATAGATAAATGCACCAGGCACGGTAGCACACGACTTTAATCTCAGCACTCTGGAGACAGAGGCAGGTGGTTCACTGAGTTGGAAGCCAGCCTGGTCTACATAGGGTTTCAGGTCAGCCAAGGGTACCTAGTACCTGTTTCAAAACAAGCAAATAAAGGTAGTTAAATGTATGAGACCTGTATAGGAAATGTCCCCCAGACCATGTGACTTTAGCATAGAAAGACTGGAAGGTTCTTTGGTTACTAGGAAATATAAATGTGCACTCCCAGACTCAGGCACAGGTTATTACTTAGTTGGATTTCTCAGCCCAGGTATGTTGTAGAAGATGGTTTTAACTAGTCAAAAATGTGTTACATATGTTTATGCTGCAGAATATTAGGTTAACTGTGTAACAGAGTGTTACTTTTGGTATGCTGCCTTTGTTTAATTATGTAAAGATGTGCTGCATGTGTTTCACCTTGCCTGCCTTAGGCACCTGATTGGTCTAATAAAAATCTGAATGGCCAATAGCTAGGCAGGAGAGGATAGGTGGAGCTACCAGGCAGAGAGAATAAATAGGAGGAGAAATCTAAGTTAAGGAAGAAGAAGGAGAGAAGGAGTGAGATGCCCAATATAAGATGTCAGACATTAGAAGTAGCATAAGATACACAGAAAGAAAAACAAAAAGCTGGGATGCAAAAGGTGGATGAACAGAAACAGGGTTAAGTTAAAAGAGCTAGTCAGAAATGAGCCAAAGCTAGGCCGAGCATTTATCACTAACAAGAAATCTCTGTGTCATGACTAGGAGCTGGTTAGCGGTCCAAACGAAAGAGAAAGCCTGGTGCACAGATGCATAGCTACAGGGCCTGCCCAGCAAGTCACAGGGAGGTTCCTGGTGCCATGTGTTGGAACCCATGCTCTTTCTTTGGAACTGTTTTTTTTTTCTTTCTAATTTCTCTGTTAGGTCTCTAAGCTTCTTCCTAACCTCCCATATCTGCCTTTCTAAAAGTTCACTTTAAACCCACAACCACATACGGAGCCCACACCAGGGTTTCAGAGAACGAACAGAGTCCAATGGCTTAAAATGAGGCCTCAGAGACACACAAACTAGAAAGATACACAGGAAGGGGGAAAGGAAATGTTTCCACAAGGTAAAGGCTCGACACTAAAACCTCTCCAACTCAGCTGAGGCTCTCCGTGGCACTGCCTGCCTGACACTCAGTGTTCTGTACAAATGTTCTGTGAGGAAAACCCTCCTCATGTATCTTCTAGCTCAGATCCAAGCATCTATCTCTACGTGATAGCTCAACATAAGCAGGATACTTCCTCACACAGTGGTGGCCCTGACTCTGAACAACCATAGGGAATGCTGTGCTTCCTTCCCCAGTTCTCTAGCTGGACCATGACTGATTACCTTCTCTTGATGAAAGGATGAATAAGCCAATGAGGGCTTTTCATAGTAAACTGGGGAAACTACCCAGACTATAGATGAAGCCATGTGCTGGAATTAACATAAGAGAACTCCCTATTCATAGACTCTAGAATAACAAACCACTCCATATATAAGCAGTTACTAGTTTTAGCACTAATTTTTCCCCATATTAAAATCAATTAAACCTGTGATAGATTGATCAAATTGATTTCACTTTATGGTTACTTAAATGTTTTGAACTGTTTTTCTATGCTGCTGAGCTTTCTTTTCTTTTTCTTTTTTTCTCTCATACCATACACCCCTTCTGCAGTCTTCCTCCTCTCCTCACATCCTCCCTCCACAGTTTGTGTTCAGAAAAGAGTATTCCTCTCAGGGATATCAACAGAACATGGCATAACAAGTTAGAATAAGATTAATACATTCACTCAAGGAGGCAGAGGCATGAGGATCTCTGTAAGTTCAAGGCCAGCATGGTTTACAAGTTCTAAGACAGCCAGAGCTACAAAGAGAAACCCTGTCTTGAAAAGCAAATAAACAAAACTAAATAAATAAAAGAATAAAAGATTAATACATACTTGTTAATCATTTCCCAGATACTAGTTAAATAATGTACACATACTGTCTAGTTTATTTTTCTTAACAAGATAGTAATTGTCATTAATATTTTTGAGATTAAAACAAACTAGGTTTAGAAGACTGAATAACTGGTCTAAGTGAAACCTTAAACTCTATCTCCATGTTATATAAAAATACCTCGCTCAAATAGTATGAAACATTAACAGGACTAAGCCAACCCTAGAACTGAGACCTGCCTCATTGCAATTCTTTCTACATCATTGTGACACAGCAAATAAAATCCCAAAGGACGAGCAAGATGACTCAGAGTTACTGCTGCCAAGACTGACGACTTAAGTTCAATACCAGGACCTACATGGTTGGAAGGAAGAAAACCAAGGCTCCGAAGTTGGACTCTAATGTAAACAAACACACAGAGAGCACAGATGCCGCACATAAGCAATATCTATACACACACACATGTTCACAAAATAAGCATGATTTTTGACAGACATGTCATCCTAAACATTTGGAAATTACATGTTAAGAAATATAGTATTGACTTGGGAAGCAGAGGCAGGCAGATGTCTGTGAGTTTGAGACCAGCCTGGTCTACAGAGTGAGTTCCAGGACAGGCACCAAAGTGACACAGAGAAACTTGTCTCCAAAAAAATAAATAAATAAATAAATAAATAAATAAAATAAAAAAAGGAAAAAGAAAGAAAGAAACATAGTTATTAGAAAGCCTCAGCAAGAAAGTAACAGGATAGGAAAAAAAGAAAGGGAGGAAGGAAGGAAGAAGGAGGAAGGAAAGAGGAAAGGAGGGATGGAAGGAGAGAGGAAGGAAGGAAGGAAGGATGAAGGAAGAGAAGGAGGGAAAGGCTGCAGCTTTTGAGCAGCATTCACTTTCTTACAGTTCTAGAAACTTGAAGTCCAAAACCAAAACTTTGCATATTGGGTTCCAGCATCCCCTGCTTGCTTATGGTGGTGGTCTCCTCAGCAAGCCCTTCTCTTCCCTCTTCCCATATATCCTGTGTGTTTAAATTTTCTGTTAGAACAGCACCTAAGTGTTCTCCTACTATGTACTTATCTTATGGCCCATCTGACTGATCCTGTTTTAAATTAATCACCCCTTGAAAGCGCAGTTCAGGAACATAGGCATAGCAGTCCCGAACAGCAATGAAAGACGGACCGTGAATGGCTGGCTACTCCATTGGAGAAACAGACAATGAATTCCAGCAGCCTAGCTGTTTTGAGACAGACATTGAGCCAGGCTGTTGGCGAGAAGGCAGCACAGCACTTTTTCCCTCAGGGCAACCACCCCATCTGGCCATTCAGCAAGCTGCCATGCACACCCCCAAGCATTCCATATCGATGAACGCAGGACAGTACTTAATGGGCCACTCTAGTATTTTCGTACGACACCTTACCACTAGGAAGCCCTCACTCAGAGGAACCTGCCCACCTCAGCGGACAAACAGGCCTGCCAGTTCCATGGTGAATTACAAAGCAGAAATCTCCTCAGTCTCCAGCCAGCTTTCTCATGTTCTTCCCTTGACCCTTGACATGTAGATTGGCTGTTATTTTTCATCCCTGCACCTAAGCAAGTGGCCATTCGGGCTATATTTTAGAGTCATAAAATTGTAAAGTTGGAGGAAATACTCTTATCATGCCAGCCATCACTGGGCACTTATAAGCTGCAGCCTAAGGAACAGACAAGACAAGCCACATAGGGGGACAGCTAGGGGACAGCCTACACTCATCTCCTTCTTTACACCTTAGTGTATACAGGAAAGACTTTTAGAATTAATCAAAATTAAAATGAAATGTATATACATTTGCCTTTTAGTTTGGCTAGTATGTTTAGTGACTAAGTTGCTAGTTTGGAGGTGTGGCGTAGACTCAATGTATGAATTTAAGAAAAAGTTGTAACTGAATTTCCCCATGTGACTGATTCAATAAAATGACTTTACAGTTTATTTCATCTTTTATACTTTCCGATGTTTGATCCTTAGTTACAAGGTTGTTTATTTACAAATATTTCATGGATTGTTTTTAAAACCTCTTTGTCGCTCATACTGATATGGACTAGCATTACACTGCTGGTTGGAAAATACGCAACATTCGTTTTCAGATAATATAGAATAAGGGTGTTCTGTCTTCTCCCTTATAGAAATTGACCAGGTGATTTAGTCAGTGTTAAACCTTTAAACACATCTAACAAAGTGCCAAGAAATATGGGGTGCCTTGAGGCTATGCCTGTGGTTTCTCTGAAGAACTATGAAGAGTAAAACGATACACTATGTATTCCCTCTGTGCCCCCGTCCTCTGCTGGCACCATAGGCACTTGTTTTACACCTTGAATATTTGCTGCTGTACAACAATAGATTGAATTAGGTGAGTTAGAATCACTACCATTGCCTCCGAATAGCAAATGTATATTCCGTCAGCCTTTGTGCATGAGCTAGAAGGTTGCCCTAAAGGCGTTAGTCAATCTGTCAGGGTTCAGTTGAGCTTCTCCTGATGCTTTTTAAAATATAAAATTAACAAAAATTAATGCTCAGTACTCCCCTTCATTTTGCAGATGAGGAAGTTGGCTGACTGTAACTAAGGAATAATCTAAGAGACGTGGGCGGAACAAGAAGAGAGGTACACAGTGACTTTCCATTTCATGACCTGTCATGACAGCAGGAGAGAAGGAGGGTGAGGGGAAGGAAGGGAGGGAGAGGGGAAGGAAGGGAAGAAGGGAAAGGAGAAAGAAGGGAAAGAGGGGAGGAGAAGGAGGGAGAAGGAAAGGAAGGAAATAAGGGAAAGGGGAAGGAGGGAAAAGAGGGAGAAGAGGAGGGAATGGGGAAGGAAGGGAAGGAGGGAGGGGAAAGAAAGGGAGGGNAGAGGGAGGGAGGGATGGAGGGAAGGACGGAGGGAGGGAGGAAAAGGGAGAGGAGAAAGAAGAGAAGGAGGGAGAGGGGAGGAAGGGAAGGAGAGAGAGGAGAAGGAGGGAGGGGAAAGAAGGGAAGACCTTCCCAGGATGGGGCAGTGCAGCCAGGAGCAATCTCGCAGCCTCTGACAGCCTCCCCTCTTCTTACATGACAGCCAGCAGGATTGCCTCAGACTGACTCTAATTAGTTCTGAACTAAGGTTCTTTTATGGGAAGAGAATTTATGAAAATGGCTAATGGACTTAAGAAAAATGTGATTTACTGTTTAGCGTTGAATAAATATGTGAGTCAATATTTCAATTTTGTTTTTGTCTGGGGTGGGAAGAACCTATCACTTGGCTTATGATAGCCAGCTGTTCCCTAAGATGCTTGTAATTAAAAACAGAAGCATGTGAAATGACTTGTAGATTAAAAAAAAAATTCGGTTATAAAAGGACATCCTGGCAGTAGGACTTTGAAAAATCCTCCTTTTTATGATGGTCTTATTACTAATAGTCTCAGACATAATATGATTTTGGTTTGGTTTGGTTTGGTTTGGTTTTGTATTACTAGGGATGGAACCCGGAGCCTCACACATGCTATTTTTCTGCTGGGCTAACTTCTAACACTGTATTGCAGAATTGCATCAGTTCAATCAAATTCTAGAATATCTTATCAGATACACTAATACTGTGAGAGCCAGGTATGATGGGACATACCTGTAATCCCAACACTAGGAAACCAAGGATCCACGGTGGTAAAAAATAGTCAGTTCCAACCCTAAGTGCCCATCTTAAAATAATAAATAATAAGCAATAATAATAATTTTTAAATTTTCCTCAGAAACTGGAGTGGCGAACAAACGGCTGATGTGCTAGGTGAGACCTAAAGACTTCCCTAGGGAACAAGCAGGAGACACAGAGGAGGCAACCAACTTCAGCAGCAATTCCACCAATTAGGATATGAAGAAAACAGATTCCAGAACGTTACCTCTTGGAACAGGTAACAAGTCATTGAGAGCCAGTGAAGTGTAGAAAGAGGCATGGAGTCCAACAGAGGTTTGAAAGGAACAAAGGCTCCATTCCTTCCTACAGAAAAGCAAACCAACGTGTGACACACCCTGCCTGTTACTACCTAACTTGCCTCAAGAGACCCGAGTCCTAAAAGTTCCTGGATTTCTATGCATTCCAATTTGAGGTGTTTCTGTGTAGGGTTTGGTCCTGTTTGGGTTTTTGTTTTGCTTAATGCACTATTTTATTTTCAAGGCTTTCAACTTCTTTTCCTTTCTTCTTTCTTCTTTCTTTCTTTCTTTCTTTCTTTCTTTCTTTCTTTCTTTCTTTCATTCTTCTTCCTCCTTCTTTCCTTCCTTCCTTCCTTTCTCCCTTCTACTCTTCCTCCCTTCCTTCTTTCCTCCTTTCCTCCCTCTCCTTTTTGGAAAAGGCAGAAACAAGAACAACAAGAGAAGACACACATACATGTTCTACGTAGCATCTTCACAGCTACCATCTACAGCTAGAGTGGAATCCATAGCCAGTCAGTGGTTGTGTTCTCGAGTCTCATCCTCAGAATGTGAAGAGGCTCTCGACCAACACTGCAGCTTCTAAGGTCTCAGGACAGCCTCCATCCTCACTCCTAGAAGTGGTTTGGCATCCTTTTCACACTTGGGGATCTCACCCACCTACACTTTCTTGGTTAGGACTCCCCTGTATGTGACAGTCCCTCACTAGAGAGGCAGCCTTCCTTCTCCACAGATCTGGCACACACGGCTCTAAAGGAGAGATCCTTACCTTTATAAGAACTTTACACTGATGGCAAAGACTTTCTTTCCTGAACCATCAAACTTCAGTCAGATTATTCAAAGCTACCATAGTCTCCACCGGTCCTGGCTCTCTCCAGAAGGGATCCTTTGCTTGTTGTACCCAGATCTGCACTGTCCTCTGGCTTCAGGCATGACCACCCCTCTTCTGCTTTCTCCTCTTGTCCGTCTCCATTAGCGCACTGAGACTGACCTGGTAAGCATCAGGAACAACCTCCACCTTCTCTAACTTAGGGGTCAATTCTGCACACTCATCCTACTCAGACTTTGTTTCCTCTGGAATAATCATCCTTCCCATGCTTCCATATTATCCCAAAGTCTGATTTCCCATCTAATTTTCTGGTTGCTTCTTTGCAGGTTCCTTTACAAATGCTATTCTCTGTCAGGAGCCAGTGTGAGCCACGCTATCTTCACTCTATTCACCTCCTACCTCTTGCCCCTCACATCTTCTTAGGTGGACCATTTCATCATTTGTCATTGACATGAGAGAGGTATCACTACAGACAATGCAAAGGAGTAAGGAAGTTCTGTTTAACTTAATGCAAACTTTTACATTTTCTAAATTTAAATCTCTGCTTAATGCTAGCTCCTAAAATAAATACTAAGTGACAGATTATAATAACCATTTAATAGTTTTAAATTAAGCCCTTTTATTTTGATATTTACTTCTTTAGTTTTGATACTAGGGCCTTGCACAGGCTCAGCAACACACTACCACTGAGCTATGTCCAGCGCTATTGTCTTACTACTCACTTTGACACATGACCTCACTAACTTACCCAGGATAGCTTTGAACTCACTCTGTACATAAGCCTTGAATTTCTAACCTACCTACCGGGGATTATAGGCCCCACACCTATACCCTTTGTTCAAGGAAACATTTGTAAATTATATTTTTTGCTATAACAAATCTTTGTTATATGTATTGGCTGCAACTTCTGAGAATCAAGCATTTACTAATACTTAGAAGCTATTATTTGGACAAGTACACTATATACTGAAAGCAAAATGTTGTCCAATGGACTGCAGAAATGCCAGGTTTTAATCTTTAAGTTGTGTTCATGAACTCAGCCAATTTTAAAGTCATCTCCTTCTTATTTATAAAAGATGAAGGAAAGGAGATGAAACCTATTTGAAGTTGTGGCAGATGCAGTAGCTGAAGGTTATTAAGCAATCATAATCACAGAAAGAGTCTATACAGAATGATCTGTATCGTTCTGCATGTGCACAACTATATGCACTTTCCCCCAAGCTGATTTTCTATAAATTCTGACATAATTGCTCTAAATTATTTATCTCAATCTGTCTTCTAATATCACATAAAATACAGGTTAAGAAAATTCACAAACTAATTGGTTTTGTGTTTTCATAAATAAATAACAGAATCTAAAAATGCAGGACATGGTCTGTGTTCCCCTAGACTATCTCAAGCAAGCAGTGTCTTCTGGAATTACAGATCCACGAATCCAACAATTAAATATATTTCAACCAAGGGTTAAAAACCAGCTTGCTGATTATGGACTACATTCAACTTGCTTATCTTGTCAAAGATGTGGGCATGAAATGTGGGGCAAATAGGAAGTGTGCCAATTCACTGACTGAAACTCAGAAGCTCCTTGCTGACCTGATGTTTGTAGAGGCAGAGCTGCACCCAGCATGCAGGCCTCAGCTATTGCATATTACTTATGACTAGGCCATGCGTCTGCATACCAAGCCATGCGTATGCATACCAAGACATAGTGTAACTGGTTTACAAGTCTTGAGAAGGAGCTTCTACCTTCTTTACTGTAAACTTCTGGATTGCTAGGGAAAGTAAACTTTTTATTTTGTTCTGCAAAGGATGAAGGGAAATGCTTTATACTAACTGTCTGGCATAATCAGGGATGGAAAGAACCTTAAGACTCCAAACAGTCTAAGAAACTTCTCTGTTTTCTACCTGGATGTAAGTCCTTTGGTTATATAAGTACTATCATGATTCATAAAAATCACTGTTTAACATGTCTGTTTCAGTTTTGATAAAAAATATCATGAGTTATTTTCTTTAAAGCCATATGTACCTGATTAAAATACTAAGTAGCTCAAAAACTCTGAAATTACAACTCAGAAACTAATTTTTCAGTCAGTCTGAGTGTTAGTGCAACGTCTCAGTCACAAGAACAGAACAGTGGATCTGCTATGGGACTGGACTTTGGGACAATGTACTTTTCTGTGCTTCCTTTTACAATTTTTCACTTGACCCCAGTAGGAGGAGACTGACAACCACAAATAAAGCCAATCAAAAAACAAGGACTATGAACAAAACCCCTGGTCTAATGAACTATACAAAGTCCCTAGGGATAGATGATATGGACATAGGCTTGGACAGAGAAGCTAATTGATTTTTCCCAAATTTCTCTTTTCACATCTATAAATGTAGATAGTAGTAACTGCTCCGCTAATTCATAGTTATTAACAACCCTCCCAAAAGAATGGAATTTCTATTCATTTTCTTGTTGTCGTTTTATTGGGAACTGATCTGCAGTTTAGTGAATGCTTGACAAGCAAATGATTTTCAGTGAGCTACATCCCAACCTCTCCCCCATTTTTAACCTTTAAAAACACTTTAGGCAGGATCTCATTAAGTTGCCCAGGTTGGCCTTCAACTTAATGTGTAGCCTAGGCATGCCTTGAACTTGTTAACCTGCTGTGTCAGCTTTCCAAGTAGCTAGGATTACATGCCTGTACTACCAGCCAGTTATGAATGAAGTTTTTATGTAGCCTTTAATAAACCATATGGCAGTATATAAATAGAAGATAATAATAGAACTCATATTTTTTTTCAAACTAAATGATTGGAAAAACAGCTCATATGTAGAAACAAAATAAATAAAAAAAATGCTGAGTCCTGCAGTCATGAATTTTCTATTTGAAAAGAATGCTGGAATTAGACATGTTAGTGACACTTGTGTACTAACTTAAACCTACTCTTGCCTAAAAGTCCAAAAATTGCCTGTAGACTTCAAGGGGCAGCAAAAGAATAGAAGATGAAGGAAATGAAGGCGCACTGCTTCCAGCTACACGTGCTAACAAGCAGGAAGAAAAAGGTGAGGTCTGTCCATTACCTTTTCATTTTAGCTCACCCACAGGTGTTTGTTGAGTTGTCTAAAGATATTTGCTTTAATTAAGCAATTGAACCGGTAGTGCAGCTTTTCAAAACTGCTTACAGTCAGCATTGAGTTATTTGCATTTGTTTGAGAAGAGACAGAACTGTATTTAAGCTTGCTATGCGTGTATTTAAAGTCACCCACAGTGAAACAATAACAGGCCTACGTATCAAGAGCAGCAAAAAGCATGCTGCAGCCCCAACTCCCAACACACACACACACACACACACACACACAGAGGAAATGGCATCAAAAGATCAGAAGAAATCTTCCATTTGCTGCCTTCTCTGAAAAGAACCCCAGAATCACTCCCAGTTCCCCAGTTCTTTGTTGCCTCAGTAGTGAAAAGATAGAAGATGATGAGTTAGTTGGTCAACACTTAAGCTCATTCCACAGTCATTATTAACAAACATAGGCATTCCTTTTACAAAACTTTTTTATTAGTGATTGTCACACAACCAGCTCTTAGCCTTTGCCCTACTTGCCTACATTAAGCAAGCCTGGATCTCTCCAGAACTGTGAGAGACGCTACAACGTTTGGGGACTCTTCTCAGAATCCTCTTGTACTTCCTCAATTTTGGCAAATTATGAGTCTATGAGAATGTGATTTGCTTTCATGTTCTTGTGCATTCCCACACATTGTGAAGGGAAGTCCCACGAAACACTGAAACTAAACCCCTAAAAGATATGTCTATAGGATTTCTGTCTCTACATCTGGATCAACAAGACCTTTGAGATTCTTCAAAATCTTTGAGGATATAATAAGATCTCTGATGATCTCAACTATAGCTGTTCAGATTCACTATGCTAAAAGTTAAAGCTGAAAGTATTTAAGTAGCATTGGAGGATGCAAACATCTAAATAACAATTCTGAACATTTGCCAAACTTCTTTAAGAAAGAGATATATGGGGCTGGAGAGGTGGCTCAGAGGTTAAGAGCATTGCCTGCTCTTCCAAAG
>LOEQ01010427.1:0-17943 GCA_001685075.1 Bramus lutescens | reverse complement strand
CAGTGCTTAAATGAATACAATTTGTGTGTTGTTATTTCAGGGTATAAGGTAGCCATGCGGGAGCCGGGCGGGATGAAAAGCAGACTCGCAGCTCCTTATCACTACACTAGGTAAGTAGCGAAAACACAAACATTAAAGCTATTTGTACCTAAGTCACTAATAGTGATGTGACTGGGGTGAAATCCCTGTCTTTGTAAGTATGAGCCTTTGCCTGTAAAATAGTAAAGCAGAGGTACTCAGAATAGCAGAACTGAACTAGACTAAGAACCCTAGACTTCAGGTAACTCAGAAACTTTAGGTGTCTGAAGGGTAGACACTGAAAGAGATATTACATTATTTCATTGCTGTTTTATCTAGAATTCTTAGTAAACCAGAAGAAACAAGGTGATGATTCAATTTTGAAGGTGGGTTTTGTTGTTAAACCAACTAGGCTATATTTCCTAGCTATAACTAAATTGCAACAAATCATTTACATAATTTTTATACCTATTAAGGAAATTTGATTCCTGTACTCAAAGAGTGTTGAACGTGGCTAGTGATCTTGAAGCTGACGTGGGACCTTCATATTTATGGTTGCATGGATTTATGAGGACGTCAGTTCATTAAGGACTCTCATTAGACAAACAGGTGCAATGAGTCCACCTGCAAAATTCATTCATAGGCACATTGTTAGCGATAATAAAGACGAACTGAACGGAGAAGTACTAGGTGTGCATTTGTTCAGAGACTCATCTTTATAGTAGCAAAATCCCATTTTGCATGCATAATTTGCCATCCATTTGTTATGTGAACACTGTTTTTTCCTTTCATTGAAACAGTGTGAATGGCCACAATCTTTTACAAAGTGAACAAGTTTTTGAGATCAAAAATGACAATGTGTTTTACACATCTTGCAGACCAGTTTGCATGTCTGCAGTCCTGATTTTAATTTAACAGTGTCACGAATGCTTACTTTTTCAATTTCAACCGAGGTAACCAGGCAAGAAATCCAAATGATTGGGAGCAGTGATTGATGCCGAGTGGGTTTTGAAGCATTGACGATACATTTCCAGGCTTGGGTTTGGTGATGGAGACTCATTTCAGTCTTCCTTGGATGTTTTACTTTCGTTAGCTTAGGTAAACAGTATGTGAAAGTGATTTTAAAAATGGAAGACCTGAAAAAACTAGTTTGCTTGGACAGTAGATGTGTGTACTTTTTATACAGTAACAGGATAATCCTTATAAGTGGACTATTTTGAAGAGGCATTATAGAACAATTAAATGTAATAGCCAGGAAAACAGCCCTTTGAGAAAAACCTGTTATCAGCCTTTTAAATTCAGCAAAGCTGAGGATCAGAGAAGTAAAGGCCTCCACCTAGCATGACACAGCAGATAAGATTGACACAGACTCTCAGGCAGGTACCATTACCTTCTTATCCAACAAGTATCCAATGAGGTGTTAGAATATTTCCCTCCCCCCCCCACAGGCTACAGAAGTTTATTTTTATTTCCAGTATTTTGCTTATCCAAATTCCAGAATATTCACTTCATGAGAAAAATAAAGGATGCATTTTTTTATGTTTATTTGTTTTCTTCTGTTTTTTTTTTTCCAGGCATCCATGTTATCGCTAGGGCTTTGAAGTTTATTTTTTGTGTTGGTTCAAGGGCTCTAAAATGAGCATCAGTGTTTTCTCCAGCTCAGGAGCAGACAGATAAGGAGAGGCGGTGGCAGAAAAGCAGCGTGGAGACAACTGAATTGGCTTTGGAAGCATGCGAGCTGGAAGTTCCTCCCGTCCCATCTGCGGCTAATACAGTAGGAGAGGAAGCAAAGTGAAGACCTGGGAGCGTCCTCACAAGCAAACTGTTTCTTTTCGGTGGTCCAGTCTTAAGTACTGGTCATGTTTCCCGAAGTACCGACTCTGACTTCTACTTATCTAGTATTAATGGAATGCCAGCAGCGCTCATTTCTCTTTCTCTACAGAGGATTCTGGATTAGAGAATTTGAGGAAAATTAAAATATATATCTGCTTATACAGTTTACAAGAATTAATACTTTTTTCCCCAAAAATGCCTTCAGCATGACCCCATTGTTTTATTTTGGTTCCCGGTCTCCTGTTACAAGTCACAGGCTGCTTATGACATAATTCCTAACAGCCAATGTTATTAAATGGGGTAAAATAAAATGTTGAGTTTCTGTCTTGGGACTTGAAGTGTTTTCACAGGTGGCTTCTTCAGGAATTTCCTAAAGTTAATTTTTTTAATAGAGATTCTTAACAAATGCTTCAATATCTTTTAAAACAGTAATTAGGACTATTTTAAAGGTCAGCTTAGTCTTTTTCCTTCTTTAGGAGGATAAGCATTGGGAATATCATGTAACTGGGCCTCTCAACTGCAGATAACAGAGTCACTTGTAAACAGAACTTGAAGCGCTGGGTGGGTTTCATAATATCTGGTATTTCTTCATTGCTGCTCCCCAAGAAGCTTATAAACTTTATGGAAATTACCTCATTAACCAATTTACCATTTTTCAGAAGTAGATAGAACATAAAGCATTTAAACTACTATTGGAGACCAACTTCTGGGATGTTTTCCTTTCTGAGCTCTCCAACCACTATTTGTTTGAAGAGTACAGTGTCCAACCCCAGTCTGTGATGAACTTGCGTAAGATCTTGGATGGAGTGCAGAACGAAAGGTGTGTGAAGAGATTAGTTGGAAATGGTGAAAGCTTGTAAAAGGTTTTAAGAAAACCATTAAGACAAACATTTGTATTATGCTGGACAGTACAGCCAACCTAACTAGAAACACGTTAAACCTGTCTTAAAAACAAATCTGTGCAAATAAAATTTAGAATACAATCCAGATAGCGAATTCTACTGGAAAGGATGCTACTGGTGGAAGCCTACCACCGAATCTCACAGTGTTTCCTGGATACACGTGTTCATGAGTGGGTAGTTAACAGTTAAGACGCAGCAAGGGAGAGTCATATTTTGCTCACTGTGTTCAGAGCCTCTTCTGCATTTCTACATAGTTAATTATCAGAGGATAATAGCTAATAAGAATAATTCTTTGAAAGGAGAAATACATAAATACGTCTTCCTGGGATGACTGTTAATTTAAACGGCCAGATTGCTGTTGGGAAAATTTCCACCTGGTATGTCAAACCCTTTGTATGCATTTCATCTCCTTGCTCTTAGAAAGACTGAGGTTCTGGCCTAAATATTTCATGACTCTAAGAGGAAAAAAAATGAACATAGGCTCTTTGGGAATTTAATACAAATGCAATTTTTATAAAAACACACAGAAAATGTGAAAACAAAGTAATGTGAAAATTAAGTTATTTAATATAGAAATACCTTATACATGTTATGAAAGATACGGTGATTTTCGATGCATCCCTATTTTCATTTTTAAAAGATTAGCGTTTTGAGGGCATGGTGGTGGATACTAAGGGATTATTTAGAAAATAAAATTTTTATGTAAAGCTAAAAATGTGCATTCTAAGACAATGTAAATGATTGAGTAGTTGTGAAGATTTTGATACTGCATGCTTAGACAAAACATCTGAAATCTATTCTTGCTATGTAAATTATTCTCAAAACTGCTAAGGAGGCAGTGTGTAATAGCTTAAATGTGTGTTTAACATGTGCCCCATGTATTCCTTCCCTTATTGTACAGGGTGTTTGGTGCTGCAAAGATTGCTAATTGTAAAGTTTTTTGTTTGTTTGATTGTTTTAATCATTTTAAAATTCAATGCCTAAACCATGCTATCTTTTCTCTCTAGTCATCGCTAGGCTGAGTGATGAACAGATATTTAAAGATGGGAATGAAAATTACTTCTGGATACTGGGTAGTCATTCTTCTTTTGAAAATTGCTACCCTTCTCTTTACATCCACCAAGAACAGCATTTTGTGGAGTCTTGTTTCTGCTCCCAGATTTATTCCCTTCTCTGCCACTTCTCTCTGAGACCCTCTTATAAGTAGCTCTGATCACAGGCACTCTTCTATTATTCTCCTCCCTGTGAGCTGACCTGAGGATTTGGATACTCTCAAAGTTCCCACAATGCCGGCCACTGCTGTGACATTTTGCTTGTATTTTAATAAACAAAACTTGCCTGCAGATCAGAGTGCAAAGCTAAGCTACTGCAGGCCAGGAAGTGATGGCGCACACCTTTAATCCCAGGACCAGGAGCCAGAGGCAGGCAGATCTCTGTGAGGTCAGGGCCACCCTGGGCATAACAGTATTGACCCAGAAACAGATCCAGGTGGTGATGGCTCACACCTTTAATCCTGGTGTTTGGGGGTCACTAGGATTAAACCCATCACTAGGGAGGTGGAGACAGGGGTGTTATGACTGGGCAGAGAGAGAATCGTAAAGGGGAAGAGACAGGAACTAACTGGAGTGTGGAGTCTGATGATTAACGGAGGTGATTAACCTTTCAGTCTGAAGATTTGGTAGAGGGAGAAGGTCTCTCTAATGGTTGGCTGCTTTTCTTTTCTGATCTTCAGATTTCACCCCAATGTCTGTCTCTGAGTTTCTATTATTCATGCTAAAAGTCACTCTGTTTGCCTTTTAATGAAAAACAAGGCTAGCAGAGATTTGGGGTTCTTTAATAATTTTACTCTACAGGTCATTGATTATAATCTAACAAATTTAGGACTGCCAAAATTTAATTTAAAGATGGAAATTGCTTATAAATGAAAAGATGTGCTTGTAGAAGATGAAGTGTCAAGAGACTGTGAGCGAGCCCACTTCTCCCTGATCTTGTTGTATTCTGACATCTTGCAATGTCTACATTTTGGTGTCCTAATCTTGTTTTTCAAAGCACTTCATGGTCAGTTGGGTTTTTAAGCTTTCATGAGGCCTCTTATGGTGCTTGAACACAGTTATGTACATCAATGGCTATGAGAGCCTTAAAACAACATAGACAGGTATGTTTCCAAAGGTTCCTTGCAATCTGGTTGATAAAGCTTATGGCCATATACTGTATGTGCTTCTCTTTCTAATACAGTCTAAGATACCCAATGTCCTGAATATCTATCTGTCCCAGGAGAAGTGTCACTTGAGATATAAAAGAATAGACTTGCCATTGTAATAAGTCAGCTACTTTACAGCAATGATGTCACCACCCAGGTCAAGATGGATGCTGTGATCGAAGTGTGAGACACACATGGAAAAAGGTACCTCGGGATTTTTATGTTTATAGTCACATTCCACCAATTTCATAATTTTGATAAAACAATTCTTTAATGTTGAGTCATTTCAGGGCTTAAAGAAAAATAGAAAATTTTCAAAATACATAACTACCCAGACCCTAGTTCTCCTACAAGTTTGGAAATTGCTGTTATTATGTCAGAATGGTTCATGATTGCTTGAGACTATAAGCCATGTATGCTGAAGTCCTGGAAATGCTTGCAGGGCTGGCTTTCTGACTCTATTTTCAGATTTTTGTTTAGGTTTAAAGTACTGAGGTCATGATGAGCAATTCATAAAATTTGTACCCTGCTGTAGAAGCTCAAAAGTCCATTTCTATTAAGTTTTCAGATCAGAACATTTTACATGAAGTTTTAAAATTTTTCAGAACACTCTGCTTTTCTATTTCACTAACAAAAATATCACCATCTCAAATTCAACTGATGAAGTCATCAAAAATATATTTATATATTCTAATCTTTAAAGGCTAAGTCTTCTACGGAGACCAAGGTGTTCTGTGCCCGTCCACGTTATCGTTGATGCAGTGACTATTCCCCAAGTGTCATTACTAACTACTTCCAAGAGAGAGCAGCAGTGAATTGCAGTATTGCCATGGCTGAAGAGTTTTATGCGAAAGTACTGATTTCCATTTTCAACTTTGTAACCTTTCAACCTATTGAACATGAATAGTGCTCTGACTCCGTGGGACACATATAAATGTTTAAAGTCTAAAGGGTAATTATCTCTACTCATAGCTAAAACTGTGCCTTGATTTACAATGGAAACCATATGTTCACTCAAAACACTCTCAATCGGTTAAATAACACCCAGATTAACCCTGAGTTAGTTTGCTGGTTAAAATAGCAGCAGCATCTTCTTCCAATTCAGTAGTTCATTTATCATTTCTGATTGAAGTACTAGGCCCAAGCTTTCAAGATCTAAAAGAAACAAGAAACAAGAAAAAAAAAAAGCTTACAGATGCTTAAATCATCTTTTTGCTGATCATATCACAGCCTTATCTGTTCAGGTACTTCTGGAAGCTTTGGGAGCCATCATTGAAAACTATATTCACTTTTGTATATAATAGTTAATACCCCCAAATAGTTTATTCCTTAAGTCATGAAATCATTAACTTTTTCATATTTCTTAGCACTGTGTATGTGAAGGGTAATTCAGAATAATTTTGGAATTTTTTAAAAATGCAAATTAAGTTGGAGGAGGAAGCAGAGCTCTGTCAAGACATAGACATCTTGCTTTCCCTGTGGACGAGGGATGCTGTCTGTGCCTGAACTGAGCTAGTATAGTTCCAAACAGTCAGGCTTTCTATGATCTTAGCCTCCTTACAATAATATATTATTCTGAAACTTTGAAAGCACAATAGCAGAAAATTACAAGGAGAAAGCAAAATCGTGTATAATGGAAATAATAATGAAAAGCCAGGGGTGGGAGTGAAGGAAAGAACAGGGCAAAAGAAGACCAGGAAAAAGAAGAGGAAAAAAAGATGCAGAAAATAACTTTTCAGAGACTGAATGCCAGCACATCCTGCTCTATTTTTTTCAGGGCACAGGTACTTATTTGTCCACAGAGGGCATCATGTCCAGATAATGCAAAGGGAAGGGTCTTACTCAGAAGGAGTCTTTGAGTCTCAAAAAGTTTTGTTGTTTTGGACATATTCTTTGTACCTCACCTGGAAAGGAGAGGATCACCATAGTACAGACAGGACCAGGAGATCTGTGCTGCTTGGTGATACATTATTACTTTTACGAGTCTCTAAAATCGCCTGGGATTATTATTCCTCTGTGTAAACAGCATCTGGGAACCATGGGAAGTGGGGATAAAAATGTTCTCCATGGATATGAATGAGTTTTTACCTCCAGAGGAGACTCTGATGGAGTGTGTACTCCCTTGCTATAAGAGAAGGGTACCCTTCTTACTGTAGAAATCAGAGGCCCCATTTGTTAGAGAGTGGCCTCTCCCTTACCTTGAAACAAAGTGCATTTGGGAATGTTACAATTCTGTATCCATCACTGGCTAAGACTATTTAGAAGAAAGCAGAACCATTCACCCTTAGCAAAGATGGCTTTCACCCAATTTATGCCTGCTTTGCGATTTTTCATATATTCGCCTTCTCCACCTTCAACATTATTATGTATCATTTACCATAAAGATGGGACTTACTAATAAATCTCCTCTACAGGGTGCTATAGAGAAATCTGTAAGGTCTATCATATTTAATATCTTTGCAGCTGCATAGCCTTCCTTTTGTCATTGTGCAGATTATTTTAGGAACCATTTGCCTGAAGTCCAGTGTTATTTTTCAACAAGCCTCTGAGTATGTGAACAGGAAGGAAAAAAATCTTAGCACCTACTTTGGAGGAATGTGAGGCTCTTGTCTCAGTTCCAGATATTAAAAGTTAACACCAAGGCAACATGGCTTTAAAGCTCCCTACACCCACAGTAAGTTCCTGGCAGTTCCTGCTAAAGCCCTAGGATCCAGAGGTGGCAAAAGCGTTTGTGTAGCATTATCGGCTCAAAGTGACAAAAGGCTCCTAGCGGTGCCAGAGCACGGTGTTCATTAAATTTTCCAGTCAGTGAGTCAGCGCTTGGATAGGGAAAGGGACACATGGTTAATGTTCATACGTGAAAGGTTGAGGCTCTGCAGATCTGATAGATTCTCAAGACAAGCAATGTCTGTATCAGGGGAAGGAAGGCAAATGGAGCAGGGGGCATTCATGTGTCTGGAAACGTCAAAGTAGTCAAAATAGCTGGAGAGCAGACACGCAGAGATTTATCAAAATTTACAGCTCGATCTGGTTTGTCTGAGAGAAATCAAAGTATCTCAGCAGTAGTGTGAGTGATGCCATTGAGAATGATGTCCTCTCAAACAAGGCAAATTAAGTGCTAATCTCCATCGTCCTCTGGCATGTTGTTGCTGATACCAAATGGTCCCTCATAGAATCATAGGTTGCGAAACAGGCTGCTTAAGGGTATTATTCCCTTAGCTTTACCCTTTCTGAGAATCAAAAAAACTTAATTATGATTCTATTTACTGTCTTTTTTCTTATATTCTATGGTCGTATAACTCTAAATTTAACTCAGATACTAAAGTATATCTGATGAGAATTGTCATTTCAAAGTAAACATTATTTAAATGTAAGTACATGTAGTTATTTCAAATATATATGCTGTGAGCCTTATATGTGCACTTTATTTTCTCAGTTAGCATCTCAGGATAACTCCTCATCAGTGTAATGGAATCTCAGAACTTTGATTATCTGATGATTGCTTTCTGGACTTTTCTTGAGTTCATTCCTTCGTCTTTTGTGTCTGGGGTCTTAGTCTTTGCAATATAAATGCTGAATGCCAACATTAAAATCAGTAAAGTAGCCATTTTCCTTTTCAAGAATCTCAGAAAAAGTGCTGCCTGCCCACTTTCTTTGTCAAATAGGGGGCTGGTTTTTGTCTCTAATGTTGAATTGAGGGCTTTTCTCTCCAGCCAGCTCTTGTTTGTGTACTTTTTCCCATGAAGGGGAGAGAAGGAGACAAATGAAAACAGACCTCCCATGGAGGGGTCTTTGTCAGTTCCTATGCAGCAGCATTAAGCACGTTCCTGAGGAAAGGAGCCTGGGATATTAATGCTTAACCACTTCTTACCTTAAATCCTGTGGGGCACACAGCTGGAGCAGGGAACCCAGTGAGGGAGAGTGGTGGTGACAGCCATGAGACTGTGACGGAACTTGAAGAACTGTTTGCTTTCCTTGGCTCCATGTGCTCCATATTTACTGAACAACTACTTTCTGTATGTAATATGATTCACTTTTGCAGAGAATTAAAGACGAATTCTTCATAAAAGTTATGTTTATAGAGCTAAGAATGTAAAATGGGAGAGGAACCCCAATGTACTAGTAACTTTTTATTGAATGGAGAAACAAAGTCAAAGTCGTTATTAAAGATACAGTTGGTGCCCGCTGGGGTGGAGAGTCATAAGCAAAGGCTTCCCAGAAGATGATGTCTTTGATGAGGTCTCACAGGAAAGAACTTGAGGATACAGTGAAAGGGATTTGAGACAGAAGCTGGTTTAGTGTTAAGGTGGTGATGCTTGTTGGGTAATGTAAGGTCCATTTGCTTAGTGTGCTATTACACTCAAAGAACGGCAGAAGACAGGTGGGAACAGGTAATTCTGAGTGAATTCATAAGGATTTGAATACCTGGGGGGAAGCCTGTAAGCTTTCTGTTCTTGTACAAGGTTTTATTTTTTAACCTTGGGTTGCATCTACTGTAATCTAACATGTTTCTTAAAAGTTATATTTCTATTTAAAGGCTTTGAACAAGATATCCTAATTATCCAGTAAATAGTATTGGTATTCCGTAGTCTTAGTTTTCATAATAAAAGTGATTATGACTTTTTTGGATTAATAGCTACTGATCTAAGGAGTGTGGATAGACCTATTATTTCACGCAACAGACAGAGAGTGCCTCTGAGAGAACAAGTGTGTGCTAGGGCTGTAACGTGGAACAAGTGAGTGAGCACACATCGAATACTTGGTCTGGAGACAGCGGCAGGTAAGTGTGCACACATCGAAGACTTGGTCTGGAGACAGGGGCAAGTGACAAAAGCAAAATTCAGAAATTAATAAGAAAAGAGAATTGTTGTTAATCAGGACTGCTTGTAATAATCAATTAAGCCTTTTCAGTTTTATTGTAATAATTACTCTTGGCTAGTGTGGAAATTCATGAACCGAGTGAAGCACAACACTGCAAGTTGCAGTTAGAAAAACACTGAAGAACTTTAAAGAAAGGGGAGACTAGAGATTTCATAGTGAGCCGACGAAGCACTTTGGAGAGTCATGATTTAAGGTCCACTTTGATATATAAACAGGTTTTTCAAAAGAAGCACTCATCGGTTTCTTTCTTCTCTCAATGGGGACAAACACACAATCTTTTGTTGTCATCTTTGTTTCTCCCATTAAACTGTTAGAAAGAAAAATGAGTTTCCATAAAAGTAGGTACCATTAAGTAATATAATAGTAAGCATTATAGACATTTGTTCCAGAGTCAGTAATGTATATACATGTGGGTATGTGTGTGTATGTGAATTTGTCTTTGTGCATGTGTGCACGAGTTCATGTGCATGTGTACATACACGTTTGTGCAATATGCGTATGTATGTATGTGCCAGTGTGTGTGAATGGATGTGTACATATATGTGCATCTATATTGTGCATATGTCTATATATCATTTTAACTTTTGATGAAATCTTGACAAAATGCAGAGTCCAAGCCCAGTGAAAGCTTTAGCAGGTCAAGAGAACTCTGCTTCAAGGATACCACTCTCTCCTGACCTACTGTGGAAAGACACATGATTGATTTCTCTGGTGAGTAGCCAACTACAGATCCTTTGCGTTATCATCTATAGGATCACACATCTCCTTAAGGAGTTAAAACACCACACCACAGCACCCACCAATTTCTACCTCACCTAGAAGTCTGCTGTGCTCATGTACATTCAAATCTGAAATGGTTTTGTAAACTAGAAAATTTAATTATTAGCCTGGATGAAAATTTAGTGAACACAGGCTTCTGGGTGTGGAAAAACATATTTGGACCCCTAATATTTCGAGATCATAAAATACCTGCTTGAAAAATCTCAGTATCATGCTGAATTTTGAGTGGAACAGCAATCTGATTGGCTCCTTGGCATAAGCTGGAACTAAACCTCCTAAGTAATAAAATGAGTTGACGTGCTGGACGGAGTTACTTAATGCTTTTCATTCTAACACCTAAGTATATCTGCCAAAGACAACAATCTTAAATTTAATGGAATTGATTTTCAAGCTGTTGTGTCTGTCAAGAATTAGCCAAACGAGTTTATGGCTTCTTGAAGTTGCATCTGGCACATGATGTAAAACCATCTCCTCTCTAATAGGATGTCTTCCTTCCTTTTGGCCTACAAGGGACTTGTTCCAATGCATCTAGAAATGGAATCCCATAATTTTAAAAAGAGAAAGGGAAGAGGGACGATAGCATACTCAAAAAATTGTTGTTTAGAATAAGGATGTGATCACTCCGGACACTCTTTCCTCACGTGTGATTCGGGCTATAGTACTGTAGTACAGAAATTGAAGAAGCATAAATATTCACGGTTCTATGCTGAGATCAATATTTTGGCCTTAAGAAAATTCTTGCCTGCTTCCTGCCTGCTTCAGAAGTTTGTATTCCCGCAAAGACAGAAGCTCTGCCGACACTGCTGCTGTTCTAGGCTCCTGGGGTCCTGGTCCAGCAGCCCCTGCTTAGGACACTGATGAGCACCTGTGAGACAACATACTGAGAGCTCACTGAAGGTTCTAGGAAGTCTCACCATTGTTAACTTACGAAGATGAGAGAAGAGAATGATATGTAGCAATGGAGTGCAGAAGTTCTCCTGTAATACAGTGGCTGAAAGCTAATCAGTCTGCACTCAAGGTAAGGCAGCATTTAGAAGGAATAGTTTAAAGAAAAAAAATACCTACCTATGATTCTGTCTGTATGTGAGGATAAAGCAAGCCCCCCCCCCATGTTGGAGGGTGATACTGACCTGCCATGGTCTGGATGTCTGCCTTCTTCAAATTTACATGTTGAAACCTTGGCTCTGCAGGAGGAGGGTTTGCAGGTGACAATGTCATAAAGACTCTACCCTCATGTATGGCAGTTTGACTTATAGCACAAACCTGGTGGATCCTGCTACCTCATTTTCCTCTGAAGGGATGAGAAATGTCACCTTTAAAGCAGGGAGGAGCCCTCACCAGGTGTCCTACCTGCCTCCAGCAGCTAGCGAGACTAAGATAATTTTGTAGAGCCGTCCATGTGATCTAAGAGAAATATAGTTTGAATTTTTTTCTGAGGAAAGTAGACATGAAGAATTAATGAAGAATTAATTAGAGCACAAAAAAAAATAGTCGGGAAGCACTGGAGCCTTCTGCTCCTCACACAGTCTGTAGCATTTGGCACTTACCGCTCTCACGATGCCGTGTGTTAGCTTAAACTGACTGACCAAATGTTTCTCAGCAGACAGAGTTTCCATAAGGAGGAGAAAATAAACCTAAGTTCTATGTAATAGGTCAAATGTCACACAGGGAAAAAGAATATTTTCCTTGCTTATTAATAATAGCTGAGATTTAGATTTTTCTCTCATGTAATCACGTCATGTAGCACCATGCTAAAACATACACGTTATTTGTCTTTTGTGGCCGCAAAACTTTCCATTGAAATTTAATAATAATCTCAGAATTAAATCTTTTAGGTAGTTGTATCTAAAAAACTGTCTGTTACTTCTTCCAAATTGCAGCTGGAATGTTATTTTCTTACGCTGATAGTGCTGTTCAATTTCTGAGCATTTATTGAGGTTAACCAATCCCCTTTAGCCAAGGAAACTTTCTTTCTTTACTTTGGGGTAGTGAATTAAAAAGGAAAAAATATTCCTGGCCAGAGCACAGTAGAACTACCCGACCTTGTGATTTATAGCTCCCAGGGGACCTGAATGTTTGTCTTCATATACTGATGCTAATATTGTGGAACTGAGAAGGACTAATAGGGAAATGGTCACTTTTAAAAAGAAGATGGGTTGTAATTTCTTCTCATTAAATAAAGCTGGTTTGTTAATGAGAGAACACTGGAAATGCCCACTCCTTATTCCCTATCCTTCTACCTGTTAATTGGTTGCCATTTAATAAAATGAGTTTGTAATTATAAATGGATTTGGTTCAATCCTGTTTCCTTATTCTTTGATTAACCTTATTAACCTATAGAATAAGCCATGCTGAAGCAGTCTTTTAATTGAAGGTTTTTTATGAAGAAGAACTTGGTAGAATTGACATCCTTGGTATTTAGGTTATATTCAATTTTATTAAAAATTAATAAAATATATTAATCTATAAAGTTACCCAGTAACATTGCAAATTTATTCAGACCTTGAAGGAAATAGGAAACAACATTGGCCAGGTTAAGAAGACATCTATTGGAATAGCTAAGGAGCCTATCATGAATAGTTCAACAAATACAAGTCATTGGTTTCCTGTGATGGCTAGTCTCATTTTCAACTTCATGTGATCTAGAATCAACCAGGAAATGGGATTCTGGGCATATCTGTGAGACGTTATCTTGATTTACTGAGATGCAATACCCTTCCATTGTGTCTTGGATGATCCCGGTAGGGAGGAAACTGTGAATGAATTCCAATCGCTCTCTGCTTCCTGACTGTAGCTGCCATGTGACCAGAAGCCTCAGGTTCCTGAGGTTATGCTTCCCTGGCATTGAAGATTTTATTCTGGAATTGTGTGCCAGACTAACCCCTTCTCCTTTAAGCTGCTTTTGTCTGAGTGTTTTCACAAAACATAAAAAAGTCAAATAAGACAATGGCATTTCACATAACCAGAGTCAAGATTTGAAATTTCTCCCAGTGCTCAGTCAGGACGTGGAGGAATATAAACTAAAGAACTGTTTAATGAGCCAAGCAATTTGTAATAACTGATCTAACCATTTTACAGAAACTTACAGCTTAATTTTAGCGCTATGGAGTTAGGTACTAACGTGCCTGCAGGTAAGAGTGGGAATTGGAACATCTGTTATACTTTAGAGCTTGGAATGACTTGTTTCTCTGATGATGTGTTTGTTGTACTTAAATTGTGCTTTCTGTAGGTACAGCATGAATAGTTCTCTTCAGAATGTCACTCAGTAAGGTGTGTGAAGGTTGAGAATGGGTACCAGCCTACGGGCGATTAAAATAGGTTTGGGGTAGTAAAGGATAGTCAGGCTTACATTCAGTAAAAAACAAATTTTGGATAAATCAAATCTTAAAAATTTCCTCTTAAGAGAAATTGGATGAGCTATGTAGTCTTTCGTCTCTCTTATACTTACCAGCAGCTAAGCAGTTCTTTCTAGCTCCAAATGATCTCCCTATGCTCTGTTTTATATTGTTGAAATTCTGAAAACCTGTGTTCTGGTTTTGACACCAGGGTATCTCTTGCACTTTAGCAGTCGCAGTGGCTGGAGGAGACATTAAGGCTTGAGAAAAGAATGGTCCTTTGGCTCACTGGATTTGCCCGTTCCCGATTCATGCTCTTGCTGTCGTCCTGGGTTGGAAATCCTTGTCCCTACTAATCGAAGTGGCCCTGAAGCTCCTCAGTGACACTTCTAGCACATAAAATCACAAGATTCCTCAAAAGTGGGGGTCATAGGCTTTTATGTCCCTATCTCCAAGCAGAGACAAAAGAACAAGCAAGGCATCAACCACTTCCTGGAGATCTCTATCTAAGGTATAGAACCTTCTTCTGGATACCACTTCTCTTCTCTGCTCTAGTTTCTTCTCTGACTCTGTGATAAAACACTTACACCAAAGGCAAATTGAGGGCATGATAGGGTTTATTTGCCTTAGACCTTCAGGTCAGAATCTATTACTGAGTGAAGTCAGGGTAGGAATTGAAGAAAGGAAAGCCATATAGGAACGCCACTTAGCAGGTTGCTTTCAGCTCCCTCAAGCTAGCTTTTATAAATAGCTCAGAGCCACCTGATAAGGGATGTTGCAGCTCATGGCAAACTGCATCCTCTTAAATAAATTAGCAATCAAGACAATTTCTTTCTTCAAAGCCACAGATCATCCGGATAACTTAAGGAATATTTTCTTAATTATTTGAGAATTTCATGCATTTTATTTTGAATACATTCATTTCATACTGCAACTCTTCCCATAAACGTAACCCAGGCTCCCTAAGCATGACTTTTTCACTTATCTTAGATACCTTTCTATTGCTGTGAAGATACAGCAGGACCAAGGGAAGTTATAAAAGAGTTTATTGAAGGATTACAGTTTCAGAGGTGGATTTTCCAATCATCATGGTGGGAAGCATGGCAGTAAGAAGGCAGTCTTGATGCTAAAGCAATAGCTTAGTACTGTGGAATAATAGTCCTCCTGTACACTGTAAAGATTTGTCACTCTATGTGGTTCAATAAAATGGTGACCATTCAGTATCCAGGCAGGAAGTATAGGTGGGGTGACCAAACTAAGAATACCAGGAGGAAGGGTGGATTCTGAGGAGTCATCAGCCAGAAGCAGAGGGAGCAAGAGATGAACATCCCATGCTAATAAAGATACTGCCATGTGGCAGAGCATAAAGAAGAAATATGGGTTAAATTTAAAATGTAAGAGTTAGGTAGTAATAAGCCTGAGCTATTAACTGCCATTTTACACTATTGTAAGCCTCAGAGTTGTCATTTAATAATTGACAGAACAGGAAATGTCTAACTACATATGGTATTCCAATGTGTGACTGAAATTTCCTCATAAAACCTGAGAAAACTTAAAAAGAAAAGCATTCTATAAACACACAAATGGAGTAAAACTAGGCTTCTTGGTAGCTGTTTTTTCTTTGGTGAGCAGGAGCACATTTCATTTAAGCGATGGCTACCTCAGTTAGTGGCAAAAATGTGAGGCTCTTTTTGAAGGCCCTGCTATCAAAGACTTAAGCAGGATTTATGAGTAGTGGTTGGTGCACTACTCAGTAACACTGTGGACACAGAAACTTCCCCGCGTTGGGGTGGTAAATGTGGCTCTCTTGTACTTCCACCATGAACCTAGGCTCTCAGAACCAAGGAATGGGGCTGAGGAAGTAACTAAAGCTTCCCCTTCGGTCCTAGTAATATCACTTAGCAGTATAAGGATGCATGGGGTCAGAGAAAGAGAGATGTGCTGTAATGGCAGATTCAGAAAAAAATCTCTAAATGGGTTACAGTGTGTTTAAAATATATGTACTCTTGGAAAGAAAAGGAAAAAGGTAAAGAAAGTCTTTAAAGAAAGAAATTGAGCAATAAAATATAATAAGCCACATAAAGATGAATAAAACATAGAGATTGTATATATATATAGTGATATCTTTATATACAGTGATATATATATATATATATAGTGATATCTTTAAATCTTTTGGCTGCTAAAAGACCTTGAATTATTAAAACTGCTATATTAAACCAACCTATATATTTTAAAATAATCTTTAGTTCAAAATTAAAGTCAAAAGATATGTTACTTTGGGGGAGAGGTTGTGCTTTTGTTTCCATAAAAAAATGAGAGGCTGTGGATTCATTCAAGGTTAAGAAAAATCACATTTGATTGATGAAGGCCCACTGAAAAATCTCTAAGGGGAGTGATTGGCACAGAGGATCAAAGTCTCAGAGTGCCTCTGTTGCAGTTTCCTCTAAGTTCTACATCCAGAACAACTAACTATAAGACAACTGACCAATATGATCCAGTCTCTCAGAATACTCAAGTCAGGACTTAACCATAATCTTAATTTTCTCAAGGTCTTCCAAAGATAATCAGTGATCCCAACCAACAGGAAGCAGTCTAGAAGACTGTATCCACATTTCCAAAAACTGAATTATGGATGTTTCTCTTTATTTAGGGAGTTTGGTTACAAATTTTTATTGGTCACAGTAAAAAAAAAATAAAGCTAAACAAAAGTGTTAAATATAAAGATCTCTTTATAAAGTAAAAAAGGGGGTTAGGATATAGAAATAATAAGATAAAAGGGTAGATTATTGAATCATCTTAATCCAAGAGACAGCTATTAGTTCTATACCTTTTATATTTGCATGATTTTGGTTTATTGATATAAATTTAAAGTTAATTTTGCTATACTACATGCATATTTCTACTGTTGCTTAAGAAATTGTATTTATTCAGCTCATTAAAAATATAATGTATAATTAATAAATGCATGCTAAAAGTACCTATAACTATAAAACTCATAGTCATGTTAGGTAAGTTTTCAAGGTCATAAACAGATACATTTATATCTACAGTCATCAAAAGCTTCAAAGACCTAAAGAATATGGCATTTAGTATCTTTAATAACATAAGGGTTTTATTTTGTGACAATAAGGCATGTCTGTTCCTGGCAGCACCAATTTTACTTCAGAGTTGATATTGAAGAAACTCTATATGAAGTTTGTTTTCTTTATGGCAAAAGTCAGAAATATGGACAAAGAGGCTATCTTTGCCTCAATTTCTTACAGTTACTGTCAAAAAGATCAGCAGATCACAAGAAATATGACTGCATAACTTTGCCAAGACACGGAAGGACAATTTTTTCAAAAATTCTCTGTTTCACATGAATGTCGGTCAGACATGGTAGGCCTGTAGGCCAAAGTTGGATGCCCCAACATTGCAGAGAAACTTTGGGTGACTGTGCAGGCAGCTTGAGGTCCCTGTCATAGGTAATATTTTACTCTTCTGGCTTCTTTGATGGAGTTGAAAACTGGATAGTTATAGTTTTATTCAGTTATAATAAAAGATAAATTAGATACAAAATGTGGAATCACAAAGAGAAGATAAATAATAGAATATTTTCTCTAATTTTGTCAAATACAAATAGACTGGATATTGTAAATGTCATTCATACCAGAAAGCTGTTTTTGTTATATATAATCTTACTACATTTTCAATTAGACAAAAAGGAGGAAACACTGTGACAAAATCTTGTTGTACACTGTAAAAATTCATTATTTTAATTGGTTTATGAAATGCTGATTGACCATGCCAATAAAGGTACTGCCATGTGGAAAGGTATAAAAAAGGAATATTGGTTAACATAAACATTTAACAGTTGTGGGACCCTGATCCTATACCAGAAGATCCATCGGAGGTGTGAGTGTGTTCCTGACCAGCAAGCAGAAGGCCCGGAAAGCGTGCACAGACATTCCTCAACCCCATAAACTTTCTGGTCATTCTGCAGGGGCTTCTC
>LOEQ01010426.1:54811-65902 GCA_001685075.1 Bramus lutescens | reverse complement strand
GCTAATAGGGGATTGATGTCAAGAACACACAAAGAACTCAAGAAATTAAACATGAACAAAAGGAATAACCATGGAAATGAACAGAGTTCTCAAAGGAAGAGCTATGAATGTTCAACAAACACTTTAAAAATTTGTTCTACATTTTTGCCAACAGGGAAATGCAAACTCAAGTTTCTTTGAGATTTCATTTCACCCCAGGCAGAATAGTTACTGTCAAGAAGACAGGTGGCACGGTGCTAGTGAGACTGTGGAGAGCAGTGGTCCCTTCTTCCCTGTTGGATGGAATGCAGACTGCTGCGTGTCAGGGCATCTCCAAAAGCTAAAAATAGAACTACCCTATGACCCAGCTACACCACTACTGGGT
Organism: Bramus lutescens; assembly: GCA_001685075.1. NCBI lineage: Eukaryota > Metazoa > Chordata > Mammalia > Rodentia > Cricetidae > Bramus > Bramus lutescens. Next base: position 65,538 of record LOEQ01010426.1, on the reverse strand, counting down.
ACACACCCAAAGGACTCGTGTGACAGAGTTTGGAGGATGTGCACATTATTGCTGGTCTATTCACAACAGCAAGGACATGGAAGAAGCCTAGACGTCAACCAGCTGGTGACTGGGATAATGAAAATGTGGCAGATAGACACCACAGAACGCTGCTCATCACTAAACAAAGGTGAAATTATAGAATCAGTGAGAAAATTTATGGAGCTGGAAAATATCATACTGAGTGAGGTAACCCAGGCCCAGAAAGCAAAGGCAATATATTCTTTCTCCTGTGTAAATACTAGCTTTACATGTTTTAATTTTTATGTTCAAGTTGGAATGAGTGTCCATAGAGACCAGGGAGCAAGACAAGAGCCATGGATCTGGGGAAGAGGGAGGTCTTCAGTGAAGAGATATAAAACACAGAGGAAAGTGAGGGGATTCCTAGTGCTGGGTAGGCTTAAAAAGAAGGTTTTGATAGGACGAGGAGACAAGTCAACCAAAGTTTAAACACAAATGTTGATTCTATTTTTTTTCTATTTTTCCTATACATATGTGGACAGAAGTTTCTGTCCCACCCAATCCCATAGACATTCAGTCCCAAATAAACACAGAGAGGCTTATATTAATTATAAACAGTTTGCTATTGCTCAGGCTTATTATTAACTAGCTTTTACAACTTAAATTAGCCCATACTTCCTAATTACATTTAGCCACATGGCTTGGTGCCTTTTCTCAGCAAGGCATTCTCATCTTGCTTCCTCTGCATCTGTCTGGTGACTGTGTCTATGGTTTTTCTCTTCCCAGAATTCTCCTAGTTTGGTTGCCCTACCTATACTTTGTCTGGTTACTGGCCAATCAGCATTTTATTAAACCAATAAGAGTGAGAAATCTTTACAGTGTACAAGAGTATTATCCCACAGCAACATTTCTTTCTCTTCATATTCTGATCCCATTTAAAAATTGTGGCTATTCATGTCTTTGTGATGAAAAGTAATTATAATTGGAAAGTATCTCTGTGTATTGAAGATATTTATCTTTCATACAGCATACTAATTAATTAGTAGGGCATTAGTAGAACTCTGGGCCTTGTTCCTGCCAGGTAAGAGCTCTACTACTGTTCTAGTGGCTCAGCCTCATTTCAGGCATTCTAAACTCAAGGGAAAAGCTACCTCTGAAACATTATGAAAATTAGTGTGGTCAAGCATGAGCAAGGGCAGCTATGCTTTATTACTAGATAAATATTATAGGACAATGCTGTCAGGTTTCTATGCTGGGCCTCTAACAGGATGTCACATATCTTTTTTATACACTCATTCCAGTGGTTTGAATGTATCTTCAGGTTGGTGTGACATTCTTAATGGGCAAGGAACATGATGAATGTTCTGCCTGTGGTACAGCTGCTTCTTTACACTGGATGCTAACTCTTCCATCCGTCTTCTAGAGATCTACCCATGCCAGGGGCTCTGCCTCATCCTCTGTATTCCACATGACAACTAAGGACTGGAAATTTACCAAACAACTCCAATGGCCTTGAACATGTAGATTAGTCACTTCCCCATGAGGTGTTCTAGTTCATTCTGTTGCTGCTGTGAGGGAAGGAAAGGGTTATTTTGGTTTACACTTTCAGGCCAGGCTCCATCATAGAGGGAAGACAAGGTGGAAACTCAAGACAGGAACCTGGAGGCAGGAACCATGTGAGCTGGCTCACTTATGCTCAAGTTTAGTTTCCTTATTTCCAGACCCAGGGAATGTTACTCCCCATAGTGGGCCAGGGCCACCTACATCAATTACCAATCATGACAGTCACTCACACACTTGCCCATCGACAAACGCAATGCAGCATTTCTCAGTTGACTTTTTCCTCTCACATGACTCTAGGCTGTGACAGTTGGTGCGGACTAGGACGCAGGAATCCGTAGAGCGACTCTGCACTCTCTCTATTGATTCCAATGCCAGTTACAGTCAGTCATCAGAAGTCAAAGAAAGGCCAATCGAGAGCTCTGTGATTCACGCACACCATCCTTTAGCTCTCAAAGCTGTCCTGGAGACGACTCCATTTTCTGTTAGTTCCCGTGTCAGCTCCTTTGTTTCCAAGGCATTTGTCCACGCCATTTGCACACCCTCCCACTATCTTTCAAGTATCTCAAATTCCTGGTCTTTCTGTGTGATGTTCCTCTTTCCCATTCCTAGTGTCAGTAAGGTTTCTTCTCCACACTTCCTCTTTTTTTCTTGAGCAGTCTACCTACCCAGTGGGTTGCAGAATTATCAAGCTCTTCAAAAATCAACTTTGCTTTAATTGAATTTTTTCTGGGTGCACTTACTTAATTAAAATTAGCACTTAATAGGTTTTTTTTCCTCTGCTGCATTCTTGGGGTTAGGATTTTCTTGGTATAGATTCATGGGTGATGATTCTTCAGCTTTTCCTGTTTCAGAACATGGGTGTTCAAGAAAGTCCCATTCCATCTAAATACCATCAGCTGTATTCCACACATTTTGGTATACTGTTTTATAGAAAAGTTTTTTTAAAAATTCTTTATTTTCATTGTGAGATCATGGTCAACCATTTTTTAGGATAAGTAACAGGACATTTCATTTCCAATGATACGAAGGTTTTATAGTTATCATTTCTCTACTAGTTCCTAACTTGGTTTCACAGCAGTCAGAGAATATATTCAGCATAATTGAAATTATGTGATATGTGCTGAGTTTGCTTATAGGTCATAATTTTTAGGCTGACTATTTTTTAGGATATTCCAGTTGGAAAGAGTGAGCACATGTTGAAGTGTTCTGCATACATTACTTAGGTCGTGTTTGTTCACTGCTCAAACCTTTTACTCTGTATTGATTTTTTTTGTGGCTTCTGTTAGTGTTGACATCTCCAGCTAAACGTGTCTCCTTGTAATTCTGCCAGCTTTTGTTTTCCATTGCTTGAAATTTTTCTCCATATAAAATTAGTATAGTTACCGCTTCCTTATGTGAGAGATTTCTGATCTTGTGGTAGGACTGTTTTATCTCTGGTAACGACAAATGAGAGCAGCATTTGCTATTAGGGCCGGTATATTAGCTTTCCTGCAGTTAACATCATACGGAAGACATTTATCATTCCTTTCCCTGTCACATTTTCTGTGGCCTAAAACATATAAAGTGGGATGTGTGTACATGTGTGTGCACATACACATATTAATCCAGCCTGATTTTTTTATCTTTCAGCTTGAAATTTGACATTTTTGTATAATTACTAATATATTAAAAACATCAACTTGCAATTAGTTGTCCAATTATCTAACCAACTCATTCAGTAGTAACTGCGAACTTCATAATTGTGTTTTTGAATTAGTAGAATCTGACCCAATACTTCCATCATGCGCACATCCTGTGGGCACAGCACACACTTGCACACTTCAGTGTCATTGCCTCTCTCTTCTGTCATGTCCTATTTTTGTCTCTCATTTTAATTCCCCATATGGTTTAAGTCTCAGAAGCGAGAGCCTATCCAGTTCTGCAGCTACAAATACTGTCTGGAGGCTGGTAACTTCCCAGACTGTACTTCTAGCCCTGACCCTTCTTTGTACTTGAAATGCACAGAAATCAGACCTAAATCTGTCTGGCTTTGGCTATGTAGAAAACACAAAGCAGAGCTCACTAAATCATACAGTGTTTCACGTCAGCCCCAAGTGGCAAACAAGCGATTTCCTCTATTAAACTTCCTGTGTCAGGAGGTGTAGATGGCTTGTACTTTCCCATTCATAGGGAAGCCCTGACAGCCATTCTTGATATATTCCCTCATGTCAATTCTCATAGCTGATATTAAATAATTTCTGCCAGTTCGAGTCCCAATAGGTACTTTTGAATATGTATATTTCCTCCTGTTCTCTTTAGTCCAGGGCACTTTTGTCTGCTCCCTAGGATCCATCCATATTCTACCAGTTTGTTCCTCTGCCTCAATTCTCCTCTGGCTCATCGTCCACAAACAGCCAAAATAATCTTTAAAATTTCAGATAATTTCCAACAGAGACTGGCTGTTGTGGGATCATTTGATTGCACTTGGGCCTTTTTGAGACTACCAATAAAGTTAAGCCTTGAATTAGAGGGCAGAGCCAACATTCAGCTGGTCAGAGTTAATCACAGAGGTTTTGGTGGGCCCAGAATAGGATAGAGAGACACAGGAAGGAATAGGGAGGGGCTGAGAAAGATTCACACCCCCATTCAATCTGGGAAGTGTGGAGAGGTCGGGTCAGCTGATCATTTCTCTACCGCTTTGTGGATCTATCAGGTTTATATCCCAATATCCGACTCTTAGATTCTATCCAATAATAGACCAATGAAAGTCAACTGGCATGTTGCAGAAACACAATAAATATTCCTTGAAAGAATGGGTAGATGCATGGATTACCCTTTCACAGGGGTCACATAATAATACCTTACATATCAGATATTTACATTACAATTCATCATGGTAGCAAAGTTACAGTTATGAAGTAGCAATGAAAATAATTTTATGGTTGGTGGTCACCACAACATGAGAAGCTGTATTAAAGTTCTCACCACTAGGAGGGTTGAGAACCACTGTGTTAAAAGGTCTTTCTTATTTCATCATACCATGAAGCTTTACGCCAGGACCCAGGAAGAGCGCCAGCCTTTGCCTTCTAGCTAGTCTTGCTGAATACAAACAACTATGCTTTGCCAAATGTCACAATAAACATTATAAAATAACTAGATTATATATAAGTAGAGCCATAGAGCATTTTTAGAATTTTTTGTGTACGTGTATACATGTGTTCATGTGTATGCACATGTATGTGTGTGTGCGTGCGTATGCACAAGGTGAGGTCAGAAGTGGATGTTAGGTATTCTTAGTCATGCCCCACTGTTTTTTCTTGGAGGCCTTTTCACTGACTCTGAAGCTTATGGAGCCACTAGAGTCGCCAGTGAGCTCTGGGCACTCTCCTGTACCGTCCATACCAACCACTGGGATTGCAGGAATGTGCTGCTGTGCCCAGATTTTACACAGGGCTGCAGATCTGAATTTAAGTCCCCATGGCTGTACGGCAAAGCACCTAACCAATGCAATTTGATGTTGCTAAACGGAGCAGGGTGGATGATTTTGTTATCTTCCAAGGCCTCCTCGAAACACATGATTTTTCCAAACCCAGCAATACAGACAAAAATCAAGCATCTGGGCACTACGACAAGAATGAGCACAGGAGATCCCTTCTATCATCCATGACCTACACCATGAACTGTGTCTTTTAGTCTCTTCATCTGTGAAACAACAATACATATTGTGGATAAGACCATAAAAACCATAAGCAGTAGTAATACCCACACCTCAGGGGTGCCAGAGAATAAGAACACAGGCAAAGCATGAGAAACACCTATCAGGAACATCTGTCTGTGGTGGAATATTCCTTTACACTGTGTGAAGATGTGTCACTGTGATAGGTTTAATAAAAAGCTAAACAGCCAATAGCTAGGCAGGTGGGACTTCTGGAGCAGAGGGGTCTCAGGAGAAGAAAAAGAGGGAGTTGCCCCCCAGATACGGAGGAATGGACAAAATGGAGACGAGGTAACGAATGCAAGGAAGAACATAGATTAAAAAATATGGGTTAATTTAAGTTATAAGAACTAATTAGAAACAAGCCTAAGCTAAGACCAAGCTTTCATAATTAATAACAAGTCTCTATGTCATTTTTTGGTGAGCTTCCCACCCAAAGAAAAATCCATGTACAACTGTCATTATTAACGTAATTATAGGCCAAAGGTATTTTCATTAAAATTTTTAGGAGACAATTTTATTTTTGTTTTTTCGTCAGAGTTTTTGCTGTTGCCCAGTCTGGATTTGACATTGCAATCTCCTTCCTGCCTCTGTCTCTCAAGTTTTGGTATTATGGACAGGCACTGCCATGCCTAGATGGCACACTGCATCTCTCTGCCCTCCCACTGTGCAGATGGTATAGCAAGTTCACAACTGAACACACAGCCCAAGCCCCAAGCCTTGACCAATGCAGGAAGGTTTGACTGTTAGGGCTTGGGTTGCATCTTTCTCTTTATGTCGTAAATCCATTCAGCAATCTTCACCATAGCAAAGAATCAACAGAAGGGGGGGAGAGGGGCTTCCTGAACAATGTTGTCTAAGTAAACTGAGTCTGAAGCAGGGAAAATAAGGAACATTGCTTTGGGAGGCAGCTGAGCAGGAAGCTTACTGGGCACAAACGCTGGACTGGCAACATTTACCTTGTATCCCAGGGGCTGCTGGTGCCACCCAACAGGGTGATGGCTGGGCTGAGCAGAGGGGAAGGGGAAAGTTCAGGCAGGAAAAGGCAGTTTAAGCAAGTTCAGCTAATGAGTAAGAGAAGAAAGGACCAAAGTAAGTTCAAGTCCTTTGTGGAATGTTGAAGGGACAGGTCAGGCGCTTGGCCTCCTGGGCTTTACACTGGAAGAGCTGAGGAAAGAGATGCGTCATTCCAGGAGAGGGGGGCATTTGCAGAGGAGCGACTCACAGCTCAGGAGAGGGGAAGTTGTTTCTAGTCTGGAGCCTCACATCACTAAGTATCCATCGAACATCAGTACTGCTAAGTATAAGGAAGGAATTCAGTGGCACTCACCAGCATGGTGCCTTCCAGTTCACAATACAGTGGAAGGGACAGTGGTAGCATGATGAGGGGCTTCTACAGGTAGAAGCACCCCTGGTGCCCACAGAATCTAGCCTCAGAACACATGCCGGAACTCCTGTCTCTGCCCTGGCATCCCTGGCTGACTGAGCGACTTAGCACAGCCTAACCACTCCATTGAAGCCTCTCTGGGGTTTCTGTTTCTCAGTTTCAAACACTGTAACATCATATCCGTTTATATCTCGTGTGATACTGAAGTTCTCTAAACCATAGTTGTTTTCTGTTTTAGCTGGTTAATAGTCCTAGGGTTTTCTAGACCCCTTAAAAAAAAAAGCCTTGCAACAAATCCAGAATGACCATGCTTTGCATGTAATGGATATGTGTGTATGTAACCTGATAGGGTGCCAGTCAGTGCTAGAATGGGGAGTGTCTTAGAATAGGGAAAATGCTCACCCCACTTATTCTTTAGACAGCATAAGAAATTAGGAGTTATTCTTTTTATTCAGTTAACCTGACTCCGGCTCCATCGGTAGCAATGCTGTGTGGCACTAGGTATAGGTCACATATTACCTGGACACATGTTAGACAAGCACTCTACAGTTGAGCTAGATGCCAGCCCTTAGTTTAGTGATTTTTTCCCCCTTTGTCTCATTATGTTGCCCAGGCTGTCTTCAAACACTTGCGCTCAAGAGATCATCCTGCCTCCATCTAGTATCTGAGATTACAGGCACTGGCCCCTGCACCCTGCTGACTTCCAGAGTAACACGATGATGTAGCCTGCAGTGGAACCTAAATAGCGGGTACCAAGCTGCCCCAAACCCAGTGAAGAGCAGAAGTGATCCAGGAAGAGCTGATCCTATTCAAGGGAACAGGAAAAGAAACAGACAGTGGCAGCACCAAACTAAACTGAAGAATATATGGTGAACTGGATACTTGTGGGAATTTGGCCATTCGCCCAATGGAATGGAACGGGTAGCCCGATGTGTGTGGTCTTCTCTTGTGACCCACTGAGAAGTAAGGGAGGAGGGTGGCATGCTCCCTCTTGGACTTGGAAGGCTTCCTGATGCCAGGGCTCGGCGACCTGGTCCGGAGCTTTCCCCATCCTTCCCTGGTGGAGGAAGAGGCAGCAGCGCCACTTCATTCTGTATCCTTGAGTGTGTTATTTCCGTTTCGCCCCTTAATACGTAAGTCTTGATCCAAGGTTTCCATGGATTCTCACATTAGTTATGGATGGATATTCACACTTGGAGACATTCCCTGAGTGCTTGAGCTGGAGAGAACGGTGTCACTCAGGCAAGTATTGACTTTCCCAGAGTGTGAATACGTGTGTGTCGGCCGAGACAGGAGGTGAGAGGCAATTGAGAGGATAAGAAAAATCGGAGTGTGGTGTCCATCTGCCATTAAGGAGCAACTAAGGTTCCCTAAGGGAGTGTCATGTCTTTTTGGAAACATACCATGGAAATTCAGCATAGTTCACCACTGTTCTGAGATTATAGGGTCAAGACCTCAATTTCTAGCAATAGTGTTTTTGTGACTTGCATGTCACTCTGACTATAACATACGACAGAAATAACTTGATGGAGGGAAGGTTTGTTTTGGTTTATGGTTTCAGAGGGTCTCAGTCCATCACCGCAGGGAAGGCACGCAGCGTGGCTAAATCCGTGATGGCAGGAATGTTTGATTAGGACTGTTCCCACGGCAGTGGTCTACAAAGCAGACTTGCCAGAGCTATGTACCTGGTTATAACCAACAGAGGTTCACTCATAGCTCTCCACCTGCCCATGCTAGCCACCACCTCCCCAAGGATCCACAGCCTCCCAAACATCACCATCTGCTGGAGGACAGTCAGTCAAAACACATAGCTGTGAGAGACACTTTATCCTCAACAATAACAGAGACTTGGCCAGGTGGCCCCACACTGTCTGCTGTATGTCCCTAAACTTCTTACCTATGAGCAGCTCTTGACAATTTTTTTTCCTCAAGTGTAACTTCAGTAACAAATCAACAGGTAAAGTTCTAGTTGATTTGCAAATTAGAGTAAAGCGAGTCTAGGACTCAGGTACCTCTACTGAGGTAGAACACAGTACTTTAGTCCCATCAAGCTTCCAAAATGTTACTGAATTATTTCCTAGTTTTAAACTAAACCATGGTGTGGGGGAGGGTGGATGGAGAAGAGAATTGACGGGTGTAGGAGTACAGGTGAATTGAAGGAGTAACGTCTAATGTTCTATTGCACAGTAGGGTGACCGGGGTTGACAAGAGCTAATCAAATCTTTCACCTAGCTAAGGGAGAAGATCTTGAATATTCCCAGTGCAAATAAGTGAGGTATTCCTGAGTGAGGGCCATGTTGATGGTTATAGAATGTACAGATGTGCCAGGACACCACAGCACATCCCGTCACTATGCATAGTTACTAGCTATCATGGCTGTAAAACTATATAAAGAGTATGCGTAAGACAAATCAGGGACTTGAGCTATGGCTCAGAGGTTAAAAATTTGGCTCTCACAGAGGACCCAAGTTTGGTTCTAAGCAAACACCTGCAACTACAGATTCAGGGGACCTGATGCCCTCTTCTGGCCACTACAGTCATCATACACAGGTGGTATTCACTCATACGTGCGCATGTGCACAAAAATAAAAGTTAAAATTTAAACAATAACCTCCTCCCCAAATTTAAATCACGTAAAACTTATGAATGAATTTCGTGAAAACCGATTATTCAGGGAGACTCGAAAATTCCTTCAAGTGAATTGTTGCATTGTTGATTTTCCAACATCATACAAGATACTCCTATTTTTCCTTTTCAGACCACTGCAGCCTTGAATAGGAACAAAGGAAGGAAAAGCCTTCTAGAAGGGTAAATTAAAGTTAAGTGTGGCTTGCACTAAGCACAAACTAAAACCACAGCAAAGCTCTGAACTCAGGTTGCAATGCTATGAGAATATCTCACCTGGGCAGCCCCAGGAAAGTCACGTAAGGGGACACAGGGGCTCCAGCTGAGTTTCCAAGGCTGCAGGCGCCTTCTCATCAGCTTTGCTTAGGAACAGATTTGTTCATCAACCTCTTTATTGACTATAACAGCTTCTAATCAGGGCCCTCTTGTTCTGCACACCATGTGCGGCCCCAAGGGGCAGGCTTTCTGTGGAAAATTTGGCCTCCTGAGGAGGCATAGATACTTACTCAAGGTTGGTGCATGAGTTAGATCCTGTCTTCCACAAAGCAAGAAAGATTTAGTCCTCACTGGCGTTTAAGTCATCCTTATCCAATATTTATGTGTAGGAATTTTTAGCCAAGAAACCCTTTAGGGTATATGTGAGGGAAGCCTCAGGAGAATAGGAGGCGAGGGAGGGCTATGCAGAGTTGCCCTTCAAGCCCCAAGCCCCCACAGCCCACATTACTGGGACCATTTGCAAATCACAAGGCATCATCTATGGACTGACTTTGTCTCCGGAGTCTTCTCCCCTATAGTCTCTTCTTCTCTCTTCTTCCCTCTTATCCTAGCAATTTTTCCTTTACGCAAATGATTGTTTTTATTATTTAAAAATTATTATTATTTCTGTTGGTGTTGTTTTTGAGACAGGGTCTCTCTATGCAGTCTTGACTGTCCTGGAACTCATTATGTAGAATAGGCTGGTCTCAAACTCACAAGGGATCTTCCTGCCTCTACCTCCCAAGTGCTGGGATCAAAGCATGCACCACCTCACTTGCCTAAAAATCTTCATTTTAAAAAATTAAAAATGTTTTAAAGTTCCTACCAGGTGCTGTATTAAGTACTTTCTGTGAATTAACTCATTAATAGCACTGTGCAGCAAATACTATTGAAAACTGATTGTAGAAATTAGGACACAAACTTCAAGAGATTAAATATTTCACAGAGTTCCACTGGAACAAAGCCAAGGACATAGTCTTCTTTCTAGAATCTGAACTCATACTCCATACTGCCATATTTGTCACCAGCATCATTATTATCACCACCATCATCACCACTGACATCATCATCATTACTAACACACACACACATCACATACCATACACCATACCCCCACACACCACACACTCCACACACACCACACACACCACACACACCACACACACACATCACATACCATACACCATACCCCCACACACCACA